>VUQJ01023684.1:0-17089 GCA_015108635.1 Andinoacara biseriatus
CTACCACTTGGTGGCTGAGTTGCTGTGGTTCCTAAACACTTCCAATTTGCAAAAGCGTCACTCACAGTTGATTGTGGAATGTGTAGGAGAGAAAAAACTGCACAAACTGACTTGACGCAGTGGCGGCATCATATTACAGTAGCAAGCTAAAATTCATTGAGCTCTATAGAATGGCGCATTCTTACACAAATATTTAAAACAGTTGACTGTATGTCTACGCGTTTGATTTTACATACCTGTGGCAGTAGGACTGAAAACACCTGAATTTAAAAATTAAAGGGTGTGGTCTGTCCATAAAGTGTATGTTTGAGAACTTACAATAAAAAAGATCCAAACTTTATTTTTACACAAGAATTCTATGTTTAACCAGCCTTCATTGCTAACAAGGTCATGCAGAGGCATGTGTAAGTCTTCCATTAAGTTTATTGACTGTACACGTGCAGAAGCAACATGTGTGAAACTGTTGCTTGTAGCATGCCTCAGATCCACAAGCTCTGTGTTTCTCTTCTCCCTGCATAAAGAAAAAAGCAGAAATTCGATTGCAAAAACTGCCAGACATGACAGGCTTTTAAAAAAAAAGAAAAAGAAAGAAAGAAAGAAAAGAAAAAAGCAGAAAAATGTGTCATTGTGAAAGTTCTGCTGTTCAAAGGGAGAACCAAGTTGCTGCTTGAGCAACTTGGTTCTCCCTTTGAACTGCTTGAGCAGTTCTGAAAACAGACTGCTCTCACAACAGCAGCATTTGCAAATCCAGACTGATCAGCTGTTTCTATATATAGCTCTGCGCTCCAACGAGCTGGATAACCACAGAGAGCTGTGAGAGAAACAGCAATTACAGAAAAATACTCTGATAACATGATATTTATGTGGAGCAGCGAGGCTTAGCGCCGGAGTAAAGGTTACACAAGGCTTTACTTTTTCTCAATATTTGTCGTGATACAAATGAGACACTGACTGATATGACTCCTCATCGTAGTAATTTGCATGTGAGTAATGCTCTTACAGAAAACTCAAGAGCATTCTTATTTTTTTCATGTGAAATCAGATTTTTGACCTTATGATTTGTGCATCTTCTGGGCTGAGAGTGAAAGTGCTGGTGGGGAAGAGTCATTGTTGAGGCTTTCTGTTAAACTGTACTTTTGAGGTGCCATTCAGCAGTTCAATTCAATTCGGTTCAGTTTAATTTATATAGGGCCAAATCACAACAAAAGCAGGAGATGCAAGCAAGGAATAAAGAAATAATTAAAAGTGAATATGTACTTTGTTTTGGCATACATGATTGCAATGTTTTTTGATGTGGTAAAATAAGTTATGTAGTTTCCCAAAAATCTCAGTTCCTAATCTGAAACACCATCACCCATACCCAAAGGCAAATGAGTACTTCTTTGTTTGAAGGAGCATCACTTGCCATGAAGCAGCCTTTAAAAATATTTCACTGTTCTCTTTAAGTCTTATTATGATGTATTTGTATTACAGAGTTGACACGGTTTCAGATGTCTTTCTTATGACAACTTCATATTACCAACAGTTAGAGGTTATATGACTTGGGTTTAATTACTAATGCAAATTGTACCACAGAGATGAGGCCAAGGAAAACATTAATCACACAGTTATCTTATATATGAGAACCAACGTCAGCCACATGTGATGAATTAATGTAAAGCTAAATCGTTTCTTGTTTGACGAACTGCCTGCGATGTCATGTTAATGACTGAATCTCAAAAGGGACATCTGAAGCAATATCATTCATTGTGACTGGATGAAGCTAAAGCGGCAACAATTACTGACAGTTGCTGACATTTCAATTTGATGACTTATTTAATAATATGACACTGCACATCCCTTGTAATGAAATACAACCTGCAAAGGGTATAAAGTTATAGTAGAAGTTCAGTAGGGAACTTTACTTTGCCTCATGAAAGCGTAGCGCTGCGTTTTATTTAAGGTCCTAGTCACACACAGTAAAAAACCGTATGTACAAAAAACTGAAGTCACTTAAAATTCTGAGTGAAAATTTGAAGTGACTCCAACTTTCTGCACATACACTTTTTTAGAGTGCATGCTATAGTCAAACTAGGGAAAACAGTTGGCGTCCACAACACAGCCAACATTGTGCAATCAACTTGCAGTCTTTTTGCTTCAGAAATTGTTTTGAAGTTGAGGACCAGATCTGTTCCCACTGACAGTCAGCTGCTGTCCTCAAAGGGACTTTGTTACATCAAGATGGCGATAAAAAGGCAGTAATATGGAGTCAGTCTGCTATCAGTCTGACACTGAAATGGGTCAAGTTGGCAGTTACGTGCAATCTTTTCGTGATAATGCAGCAATGAGCTATGACTTATATTATTATACAATTCTTGCCATGCCTTGGAGATCTGTTGCCGTTTATATACACACAAATTGTAGACAGCAACAGAGTTCTGATTTAAACACTGTCAGCCATAACTTTGTAGGTTTGAAGCAGAAACTCAGAAATGTATAACTTACACAGCAATTATTTGCAAACTCTCACCAGTTGATTGCAGTCAGTCTGATTGCAGATTGCAATTGAGAGTGTTGCATATTCAATCTCTGGACGACCAGTTGGTCACTGCAACAACTACAATCATTCACCAAATGCACAAAATTAACGCAATCACTGGTCAACCATCAACCTTTCCTAGTTGCAAGGAGGTTGCTATCCTATATTTTACTCTAGTGTAACTGAGCCATCGGTGATTGCCTGGCAACATTATCTTCATTTTCTGTGGAAAAATGTGTATTCACTGACCAGTTGGCAGCTAGTTGCTAGATTGCTGCTAGTCATTATGAAACTGTCCCAGTGACGCAGGCCTAGAGACCACTCAATGACCCCCTGGCAACCACAATTGACTAGGGACAAATGTGTATTTCCCAATGGGTAGTGACTGGTTACTGGAGGCGCTTGGCAGTTGCTAAGTAAGATTGGTTGCAAAGAGATATATGGTACTGCACCAAAAAAAACTTCCTTGCAATTGCTTTGGTTGCTAACAGATTGCCGTGATTCCCCATAGTTTGCATTGAAGAGGCTGCAAACATTCGCCAACTGCTCCCTGGGCGGTTGTGAAACTGTGGAAAGTGTGACAAGCTGTGACTTTTGAATTTGTTGGCTGCAGTGGTGAGGCACAACATTTTACTTTTAAGGTGAACATTCTGCTTTTTCTGCTTGCGCCACACTTTTTACAAGTTTTACTGTCACTTGGTGAGTACTGTAATTGGTGAGTGCTCGCAGACAAGGTGGCATCTTCCATGCAATGGCAACTGCAGCCATCTGCTAGCAGCTAAAACAATCACTAAGAGTTTTTTTTTTATGCAGCACCCTCTTTCCAACCAATTTCAACTAGTGATTGCCACACTCCAGCAACCACTTGCCAACCAGTTGGGGAATGCATATTTTTCACTATAGGGACCAGAGGTTGCCAGGGTATCACTAGCTGGTTCATGCAGGTGATGGGCACTGCAACTAAATATTATTTTTTGTAGCAGCAATTTGCATTTTGGCACTCTCTTAACTGCAATCAAACCCCCCCCAAAATGGATTAATATTCTAACTAAACTCATCTTTAAAATGTATAAAAGTAAAGTCTGTGGAATGTGGAATACACTCATAAGAATAATGTGCCGCTGGATTCATCACAACAGAGCTGTGATATGTTTGCCTATTATTAAGAAAAGACCTTATGTTTTCTCGCCTTGTATAATATAAGTGTTAGGGTGAAAAACACACCAATTCAACTGATTCCAAAATACCCACAATAAGCTGCAGCCTGGTCTGTTTACTCATTCTCAGCCACGCTACCTCATTCATGACATCACTGGCCTTTACTAAAACACAATGAATACTTTGTGATTTGCTGGATCTATTTGTGTCACAGTGGCTAAAAAAAAAGAGTCGCTGCCATCTAAAAATAGAAGGTGAAAACCATAAACAATGGGAGTAGGATTCCTGTTATTACAGAGCTTATTCACCCTGAGAATTGCTAAGATTACATGAGTTAGGAACAAGGGGAGACTGAGAGGCATTACTGGCGCTGACGTGGTACTTGCTGTCATAATGACTGTGCAGAAAACAAGACTCGGAAACAATCCAGGCCTGACCTTTAGTTCAGTGGGAAATCCGGCTACAACTGTGGTGTAAATTTTCTTTTGGATGCTTCCAAAAGCTAGGTGGGGGAAATCTTTCTAAATGCAGCCAAACGAGCAGCAATATGAGACAGATCCGCCCATCCCACACCAGAATTTCAACACGAGCCGAGTACAAGTGTAATTCCAAAGATCTTTCTAATTATAGACTCAGGGAATTTCTACTCAGTAACTCTAACTGTATCTTTGTGTTGGACTTGCTCTTATCACTGTCTGTTCTGGGGGAATTAATTACTGTTCTGTGTGATGCTTTTCCTCATTCTGCTTCACAACCAAACTCAGTTCATACTTGACTCCATCTCTTTCTCCCACCACTAATGCGCACGCTCACAAACCAGAGGTCTTTGTTATCAGCTTTTTGACCTTCACAAAAATACACCCTTTTGAAGAGGCACTAAATTAATACTTTTTTAACAACTGCTCTGGAATAATCCCTTTCAATCCTGTGTTTTTCCTCCTCTTTTTTTTTTTCTCCCTGTATTCCAGTCCTTGCTTAATGAGTTCAAAGGAGCCAGCATATGGGTACTCAGATTGGGGATTGTGCACATACACATACACTGACATACACACAAGCCAGGATTAAAATGCAGAGGGTGGAACAGTCATTGTGGTAGCATTATTACTCATTAAAGCATATTTCTACAAGGATTTCAGGCTTTCTGTGTGTCCAGGGGGATTTGGGGAGTAATGCCCTCAGATTGATTAGCAGCCTCCAGATGTTCTCAACATTGTCTGACCAGTGACAAAACAATCGAGAGGCCTCTTTATGCAGTAAATGTATCCATATAAAGTGTTTATATTATCTAGGGTGTTTGAATTAATATCATGTGTTCTGTGCTGTGCATCTTGCTTTAACAAAGTTTTACAGATTTTTACTGAAAGGACAATAGAAAAGGAAATATTTTGCAAGAAAAGATATAAGATGATCGCTTTCATATGTGTGGCGAGTTTTAAGGACCAAGTAAGGGTGAGATGAACAGTTCTCGTTAAAGTCTTAAGATAGGTAGGCGATTGAGGATAAGGAGAGCTCTGAAATGAGAAAGTGGTATATTAGGCACTAATATAAGGTCATTTTGCTACCTCTACCCCAAAAAGAAGGGTTTCTACAGCTAGAAGTAATGTATTCTTAAATTTCTTTGCTCAGAGGAATTGCACCCATAGTTTTTATATAATAATGGCCATCCATCCATCCATCCATCCATCCATCCATCCAGTAACAAAATTTTATTTTAAAGGAATTAATCCATTCTATGAGGATGATTTTTAAACATGTGTGTCTAAACACACTATAAACTACATTAACAGTGCAATCAAGTCATTTTGACATGAGCAGATTATGGCCAGATAATAATTTAGTGGGTGTACACCACATGATAACAATTTATGACTGATTTTTCAACAGCAAATTATGACAGTAGCGTGAGTTCCCTGAGTGCAGTGTCATCAGCACTAATCCATCCAACCCACATCAAACACTTGCCTTGGCTTCTCTCTTTTTATCTCTCAGTATCTTTTGTGTTCTTCTCCCTCCTTTTTCTCTTGTTTTGCAATATCCAGAATTTCCAGTAATTCTCTCTTTCTTCCTTTTTTTCCCCCTGCTTGTGCATCCTAAGTCATGTAGCCTAAGGGTATGAACCTGTGTGCATGCCAAAAGAAAAAAAAAAGAGTGTGAGGCTAGACCAGGTGTGACATTTTGAAGAACAAAGTTTGTCATTAGCTCCTTTGTAACACGCAGAGCAACTTAGCAGCTGTGTTGCAATAAGTATTTGCAGAAAATCACAGCCATAGTAAATCTTGCCCAGGCATAAACAGTGATAAAAAAATATATATATGTTGTAAAACAGAGTGAGCAAACTTTGCAAAGGTCAGATCCAGCTTTCTATCGGGGTTATGAATCAACATGCTTGCTGATTTTATTGTGTGTAAATTGCTGGTTTAGACACTACTGTGCAACATACAAAAATCAAAGTGTCATCTCTTAGAAGTCTATCAGGCACGAAGTGTTGCAGGCACAAAGGGATTTAAAATCCCTCAAAGTAATAAATTGTACATATGCAGTAAAAATGGGTCACTGTGCCGAGCAGCAAATGGGTCATGTATTGCTCCTTTGTGGGCCAGAGCCACCCAGCTTACTGCGGCTACTCTCTAACAGGCCTTTCTTTTTAAGCTTGTCAGCTGGTCACATCTCACATCTCATTAACTCTCACCCAACAGGTGAGGCCACAGCTGCAAAATCTGCACACATCTGTCACAGCAAAATGGTGGTCAGTCAGGGAAAAAAGGGAAGGCAGAATGGAAAGGAGTCATAAGTGACACAGCTGTCCACATAAACCCACCCATGGTGGATAAGAAATTTTATCATTTTTGTAGTTATTGTCATTCCCAAAGTGCGATAAGCTGCAGATTCCAGGACCAGAAATTGAAGTGTTGAACTTGTGATTGGAATAACAAGTATTTTTTTACATGTAAGCCATTGCTTAGTCAGTGTTGATAATTTTAGGTGACCTCTTCACAGTGGGGGGCAAACAGCTTGAAATAACATGCAAAGACCTTCAATTCAGTGCCAATAATCTCCGAATGATTTGTAGCTGATTCATGAAATGGGTTAGACAGAAAAAAGATCAAAGTTACTTTATTTCAAGAAAATAAGCAAGCTTGAAATTGAAATATTTTTCTATTTTCTGTTTTATTTTTTGGCAGTGGCCCCATGTCTCGTGTCCCCATGATAACCACAGTTTATATCCATAGTTTGTTATACACAAGTTTAATTTTTTTTTTCTCTCAGCTGACAGAACTTCAAACTTGATATTACAATAGCCGCTATCGTTTTAATTCTTCACTATTTCCTTTTTCAGCAAGTACTGTTTTAGGCATACATCAACAATTTTGTATAGCGTTTATGGCACTTTGTTGCTTACAATTTTTATGTAAATAATAATAATAATTAACGTATTGCATTGCAACCTTTACTGTAAAGACAATAAAGTTACTTCTTTTTAACACCATTTTAACTCCTTGCCATTAAATGAACAGCCATATCAAACACGTGCAGTTACACAGGAACTGAGAAAAGATGAAATAGTAGGTACACACGCATGCAAATGCACACTTTACAATGGTGACATCTCTCCTCAAACCCAACCAGCAGCAGCATCTGTGGGGTTTCCACTGTTGAGGCTGATAGGTAAGGCCTAATTGCACTACTTCCTCTTTCCCCTTGATTAATGGTTCTCTATAAGACCGCGCAACCAGCCACAGCTGAACATTCAGGTCACGGGTCAAAACAAGAGAGATAACCACCTGCTGGAGCAGTTTCGTGCCCCTGTTTATATCACATGCTCTGTGGGGTGTGGGTATGGCTGAGAGAGCAAGTTGACATATGCGTTAGATGTCCGGAAATTCTGTTAAGGTTTTCTTTGTTCTACAAGCTACCAGATGTTTCACTTTAGTATGATAAAGAGTATCTGGTCATTTAGGAAATGTAGCATGGGTTTTTACAGTGCATTGTCAACAGTGTATTAGCCTGTTATGGATGACCCAGAAGGTGTAAACAGCACACAATCAGACACCCCTTTAACAAGTTTGCAGACTCAGCAACAGTCATTGTGTATTACAGTATATATTCAGCTTGTTTTTACAGATGCCTGTTTTCATTAGAGATCACAGACACGCTACACACATCTGTGTTAATAAGTACCTCCAGCCCCACCTTTTGAGTCAGCATTACTGTTTAAGTGACACCTTTCTAACAAAGCCCACCCTGTAAACGCAGGAAGTGGGTGTGACCGAGAAGATGGATGGTTAGAGAATGAGAGGCCGTTGACTGGGAACCCCTGGGGTGAGCTGATAAACAGAGGGGCAGCTTCCACCTTGCTAATACAAATGACTAAATGTAAGCCCCCAGGTATATGTAAATAAAAAGCACCAGTGTTAAACTCTTTTACATAATTCAATTTCCACTTCTGGTTCTCCGGGCAGAGCGGCATGAAACACTTTCTTCTTGTCTGTGTGTGCCTGTGTGGAGGAATCAGTAAATAGTGAAAACATTTAAGGTGTCCCACAGACATGCGTGTGCACAGACAGTCAATAATTGTCCAAAAAAGTGGGGAAATAGAAACCCATTTACAGTAATTTGAATCTAACAGCAACACACACATATTAGAAGACCAACATATCCAGTGAACAGTTTCCTGTGATAAAGTGGGTCAAGACAGACAGACCTCTGCACCATAACTTCATCCCTTAGCAATAATAATAAAAGAGAGATATATCTCTTGCATATTCCAAAATCTGAACCAACCAAATGACCAGAAGACTAAGCACTTGCATCGCTATGTGCTCCCATCAGGACTGTGAACAATACTGAAGGTGAGGATGAGTCAACTGCCTGCTCTTCTTGAATAAGAATCTGCTGCATCTATGCACTTTCCCTGTAAAGAGATCAACTTATTGCATACATTTTTACAAAAGCTATTTGGGTGAATTTAGCCCTTTCAAAACACTTGTGATCACACCATGATCTTCCCTTTATAGGAGAGCAAAAAATGCAGTGTCGTAGACTGATCAAAGTTAAGGAAGCTCGAGTGACTTTTTAAAAATACATTCACCAAGTATGGCCATGCTGCTTCATTGCCCCTCAAGGGTATCTGTTAACAAAGATAATGAGCTACTTATCAGTTGGTTAGTTTTGGGTTTAATTGCCTGGTCAGTGTTATTCAAACACGACAGCCTGAAGACACCCTGAGGGCTGGCTGTACAACTGAGTCTTCTGTAATGCAAAGCAAGCTGTTATGAAGCTCATTACTGTGAGTGGGAGCACTGAGAAGGAGCACGCACACACATACAAATGCATGCACACGCAATCAGACTACACACTGTGCCTGTAATACACACAAATATTCCAGTCCTCATAGTTAAGGAGATTTACTGGAAGAGGGATTTCATTGCTACGTCTTCTGTGAACAAGAGAAATGTTGCCGGAATTATTGTAAATTGTGACACTCTGTGAGCTGTTGCTGCTAAAACTGCAGCCCAAGCCCCTTTTCTCCTGCATTATTAATAAATTCACAAAGTGGCCGATGGAATGACTCACAACACTTTGTGTCCTGACACTATATCCGGTCTGTTACACAGCTGGTACTGTAGTTAGCTGGTGGGATTCTTCTTAAGAAAAAACATGAAACTGGAAATCTGACCATATTATTTCGATATGTTTCAAAACCCTCAAGTGTTCATTGAATTCTGCTCGTTGTATAAATGAAATGTATGATTCCCACCCACAAGCTTTTTGATTATGAAGGAGTCTCCACAGGAATGTTATGCCAAACTCTGACACTGCAGACATCAGGCATTTGGATTTAAGACGCATACTGCTGATTCCATTTGTTTTGCACTGCACACATGACCAGAGAGAGAGAGCGAGAGAGCGAGAGAGAGAGAGCAAGAGTGAGAGAGCACCAAGGGAATCCCCAGGGGCCTTCTCTTCTGTCGCTGCACCATAAATGCTTACAGCAACAGCTGCAGACACAAGTGTGTAATGTTGGGAAAACCTGCTGCTAAACATCAAACCTCCCAAAAAGCCCATTAGCTCAGCATTTCAGCAAGGTGGCAAGAATTCCCTCTGTACTTTTTTTCTTTTTTCATTTGCACTTTTGAAGATTTAAATTCAAAAGTTTGTTTGATGCCCTTGATCAGACCTGCATGACATGCTGCAGTAGAGACATTTGGGCTGCTTTGAAAACGTGTTCCATGTCATGTTTGAGAATTTCCACATTTCCACTTTTCGACTTTCCAGAGTTTCTCTGTTGCACCCTGACACAACAAACGAAACGCAAACATCAGGCTCGTTTGCCGGCGCGTCTGTGGCTGGAATTCATCATTTACTTTAAGCTACTGTGAGCGTTAATCTCCATACATTCATTGTCTAGTCCGCTTTGGTTGAGCAAGAGATTACAGCTCAACAGTGGGTTAGCTCAGCTGGCATAACAGCCCAACCTTGTTACTAAACTGTGTGATTTAGGAAGACAAAAGAAAATCTGGAGGATAAAGGACCCTCTATCTAATACAAACACACTGCCTCCTTAATGATGTGATTCCTGAATATATAGCCGATTTTCTTAAATGTTAAAGTACTAATATGTTAAAAAAAAAAAACAATTCTGTTGTTCTGTCTACTTTGACATGATCTGTTGCTGTTGCTTCCCTGTGGTCATTCATAAATGGTGGCTCCCCCACAGGAGTACCACAGGAGTAATGATTGTAATCACTCATTGTCTCATTAACTCAGTAGCTTTTTTTTCTCTTCTGCTACGTATGAACTTGGTGTATTTCTTGATGAAATGTGCAAAAAGAAATTCCGATTTAAAAAATGGGAATATAAAATAGACAAAAACTATGACAAAGACGAAAAAAATGGAGTGCAGAAATAATGAATGACCATAAAAGAGTTTAAAAAATTTGCATGTAAAGGCCTCTATATATAGTAAGAAGTCATATATAATAAGACATGTGGGACAAGTGCTGCAGATGACAATCATTAAGACAAAAGAGACACAAAGCTTATGTAATACATGGGAGAAAGGCACTCTTCTGGACTATAAAGCTAAAACCAGCCTTTATCAGCAACGATTATTTAGATCTGCTCACCCATATTTATGCATTATGAAACTGACCCTTCTAAACACATTCTTCTCATTTTTAAACACATAAATGCATTCAAACACACACACACACACACACACAAAAACACACATAAATCCTCAGGGGGTCTGTCACTGGCTCTTGAGTGAAAAACATCCTAAGGGGATTTCAGACACAAATCCTGCAATTGTGCCCGTATGTGTCAATATGTAAACATGCGTATGTGGATGCTCTGTTTTTGTTTTCAGGGATGTGCTGTATTCCAACTTGTAGCCTCTGATGTGGCTTTCGTGTTGTTTACATCCACATGGTTACGCTGTGCCTTTTCAGAGGCTGCATTAATTAAAGGAAGTTTGGCTATGCAGAGCAGCGCAAGCAGATTATATTTAAGTCTGCTTGTTAAAAAAAAAAAAGAGAAAAAATAATAACAAAAATAACGTGTGATGTTAACAAGATGTTTTTTCTGAAGATGTTTTCTTAGGTGTGTTAACACAGTGCCGCAGTGGATGTCCCAGCAAATTTATTCCAAGGGAAGACTGTGCAGTGCTCAGGGAAATTAGCATGTTGAATATTAAAGTTCATGATAGTACAATTAGAAAAAGAATGAAAAAGTATGGGTTGTTTGGAAGGGTTGCCAGGAGGAAGCTTCTTCTCTCTAAATAGAACATGTCAGCACAGTTTACGTTTACAACGTTGCATCTGACCATACCACAAGACTTCTGGAACAATGTAGTTTGGACAGGCAAGACCAAGGTGGAGATGTTTGTCCATTCACAGCACCACATTTGGTGAAAACCAAACACAAGCAGGCTGGTGGAGGGCTGATGATCTGAGCTTGCTTTGCAGCCACAGAACTGGTCACCTTCCAGCCATTCAGTCAACCAAGAACTCCTCTGTATCCCAAAGTAGAGCCAAATGCGAGGACATCTGTCCAACAGCTAAAGTTTGTCTGAAACTGGGTCATGGAACAGGACAATGATCTCAAGCACAACAAATATACAACAAAATGGCTGAAAAAATTGGTCCAACGGCCCAGTCAAAGTCAAGACCTCAATCTGATTGAATTGCTGTAGTGGAACCTTTAGAGAGCCGTGCATAAACAAATGCTCACAAACCTCAATGGACTGAATCAACCCCGTAAAGTGGGACAAAATCCCTCCATGAAGATGTGAGAGACTGATAAAGTCATACAGAAAGTGATTACTTCAAGCTATTGCCGCTGAACGTGGTTATGCAAGCTATTGAATCATGGGGTGTGCCTTTTTTTCACATGCCTGTACTTTAGCTGTTGCTGTTGTATTTTGTAGAACCATTGATAAATGAAATAATTTAATTACAATGCTGACATAATCTTCATGGTTAAAAAAAAAAATTACAAGGTGCTCTTAAAAATTTCTCAAAAGAAAGTCGAAGGTTTCTCTGAAACCACCTAAAGTTCAAGTTCAGGATGTGTGCCTGTGTGTAGTTTTTAAGCCGTCCTGCTCCGTAAGCCAACTTGCAAGAGTGTTGTGAAAACAAAAGTATTAAAATGAAAAATATTTGCATGCTTTCATATTCTGAGCTTACCCTACCAGCATCTCTGAAGCACATGACATTATATTTTGTTAATGCATACAAAAACCAGAGCATAAAAACCACAGGTAGGTTGTTTACCATGCACAGACATGTTCCCTGACTGACTGACTGACTGTCCTGCAGAAAGCAGCTACGTCCTGAGCTCACCTACAGTAATCTTCTCATGTGACCCAGATCACCTTACCTTACCCTGGGTTGTGGTCAGAGACACTGCAATGCCTACACTCCAGACTTTGCTGATACTGCGCAGCACCACACACCAGGCATACAAAGGCAGCCTTGTGCTGATGCAAGAAAAGGCAACAGAGAAAATCAAACACATCTGTACAAGGAACACCCCCACTGGAGGCCAGAGGCAGATCCCCCCCCTCAGTGTGCGTGCTAATGATGTGTCTGTTTGTGTGCGACTTCTATTGCACATACTCTCTCGCAGCGCTGGACGCAGCGTCCTTGTGTGAGCTCCAGAGAGGGATTGGTTGTTCCCGTTGGATAATCATCTGGTGAAGGTATTGATTAGCAGTAGAACAGCACAAACTTTGTCCAGCTTCAGCTGCACGGTTACGGCTCTTTCTGCGTCAGCAAACAGGACTCACAACTGTTGTCATTGCAATGTTGTCGGCTGCGCTCCTCCAGAGCAGCACACCCCACCTGAACCTCCTGACCCCAAAACAAAACACGGACATAGACATGCAAACTCATGAAAAATAATATCCCACTGTTTGCCTTCAAGGTTTTCACAGTTCCACTGACTCTGATCTCTTCTTCCCCCCCGTATTTACTGATGTGAGTTTCTAGCATTGATGTCATAAGCATGCAACCACAGGATTTTATTCAGGTGGTGCTGGAATATTGATAGATGCTGAGCTGTCCAGTGTGACAGCGAGATGAGGTAGCATGAAGTTGGCCTTGGTAAAAACAAAGGAGAAGAGGAGAGCAGTGGGTGGTTTACGGAGGAGTGAAGTACAAGTAGTACACGATGTTGTTTTGATGTACCCTGTGATGCTTAAATGAATGGTATATGAAATCAGAAACAGTCGACTGTTTTCACAGCAGATGAAAGAGATCTAGAGTATTGATTATTTTTCTTTCTTTACAGATTCATTGTTTTTGTCTTTGCATTCAGTCTGTATATACAATCATTGCGGCATAGTACTATTCAGCTGATTATCCACTTCCTCTTTAGCTTTAGGCTTGATGAGATAAACTTCATGGTCATAAAAAACATACATAGTCCAAAAAGTTAGGAAGCAGTCTGAAATTTACAAACAACAATATGTTATGAAACCTTTTTGAAGGAGAATTCATTCAATTCAAACACAACTTTATTCTGTTTTTGTTCCTGCATCTTCATAACACGCAGAAAGGCGTAAATAGATCCGTGATCATGTGTCATAAGTAGAAATAATAACAAAATTTCCTAAAAGAGAGCTAATCTTTTATAATACACATTTGTTCCCCACTGAGGAAAATCACAGGAAATATCAAGAAGCAACACACTGCCTTTATTCATAGCCTGCATGTTCAAAAATAGACACACTATTTTGAATGCTGATGAGTCACTGGAATTTCACATGTGATTGTTACATGTGTTTGTCCTCTTTGGAGTGTTTTGTTTATTTAAGAATTCCCATTTCATTCACATTTTTTTACTGTTTGAGTTTTCCGAGACAGAGGTGGGCAGCAATATGTAACTGAATCATGCAACCCCGGTGAGTTTTCTTAAGTTGTTCATGAATCAGACTATTACTGCCACTGCTACACCCTTGCTACAAATACAGATTTAGCTCAGACCAGCTTTGTTTAGACCACTTTTTGCACTTCAATGAGTTTTATACCATTATGGGTAATCTCATAAATGTGCAATGCAATACATATTTCAGTTTTTACATAATTATTAGGTGAAAAAAATATTTTTTTTCAAGATCAGGCATGCTCAGGGTGGTATGGCTCTTTTCCCCAGCACTGTGGTGTGGTAGTTAGCACCATAGCCTCACAGCAAGTGGGTTCATGGGTTCAGATCCACTGGCAGGCTGAAACCTTTCTGTATGAATTTTGCATGTTTTCACTTTGTCTGCATGGGTTTTCTCCAGGTACCCTGGCTTTTTCCTGCAGTCTAAAGACACTTGCATATTAGGTCAATCGGCAACTCTAAATTGGCCTTAGGTGTGAATGTGAGTGTGAATGGTTGTCAGTCTCTCTGTGTTTCCCCAGCAATAGATTGTAGACCTGTCCAGGGTGTACTGCGCCTCTTGCTCTGTAACAGCTGGGATAAGCTCCAGGCCAGCTATGACCCTGAATTGGATGGATGGATGGATGTTCTTAGCACAAATGTAACTGACTGTCTATAACTGATATATTTTACTTTACCCACTGCTCGTTTTTTCTGACCTGGATCTGCAAAACAGTTTGCCTGATGGATTTTTATTTTTGCACATTCTCTTTCCAGGCCTATTGAAAAGGCATCACACACAATGAAAAGAACAAAGAAACAACCCAAAAAGTCTTTCGCTTGAGATAATCATTTAGATAGTGTTTTCCTATCCTGTGATGACAGTATGTCAACGGCATTTGGAATGTTGCAGTTAAAATGTTAAAAAGCACAATTGAAAAGAATAGCTGAAAAAGCTATGGCTATGATTTACTTAGTTGTGCATGTTTGTAAATGTAAAATAACTGTACTTTTAGGAAAAGACCATCTGATTGTCATTGTCACAGTACTAAACATGTGAGTAATGCTAAACAATGGTCATCATTAAAAGAAACAATTCTGACAATTGATTTGAAGCAGACTGTCTATTGATAACAGACATTATCATTAGTTGGCTGATCGAAGAGTTGCAAATCAAAACTCCACCCATAAAAATCATGCCTCCTTGTCCAACTCTGAACTGCTGCACTTCACAGAAGCACCATTCACATCAGCATTTTGAGCTTCTCCAATGAGAAGGAAGACGATGATGAAAGATTGCAACGGTGTGGTCAAAAAACTTTGTGGTTGGTTTTGCAATATGTTGTGATCAGTGGCATGATGGGTCATGACATAGTTCAGGTCATTTCTGATTAATGTTTTCTCATAAGCATTAGTAGTCTGATCATGAGAGAGGATTTCATGGTGCAGAACCTCGTGAATAATGGAAGATTTATCGAGCGCAGTCGCTCTCGACTTAATGCACTACCTTCAGGTTTGGACACTCTTCCACTGACGACAGCAGTTTGGTTTCTGGAGCTGGATTGCTCGCTCTCGTCATGAGTGATCATCCTTGGCATAAAATCTGGCTCATTTTAACACCGAATTTGACGGTGGACGGTTTCCCTCTGTGGAAGGTTGAGGTCCGTTGCGAAATCATCCTCCAAGAATTTGACCGTAGAAATGAGTGATTCATTAGGGACAATGTGATAACAGTGCGGGTGAAGTGTGATTGTTTCTACAGAAATATATATATATATTTTGTGGTGAACACTGCTTTCATGGTGAGAGTTCTTATATATTTAACATTTGATACTCAAACCTTATCTTTAATTTGTCGATCATGTAGCAGATAAATTACGTTACATTGTTTCATATGTGTTATTTAATTGTTTCAGGATGACTAGGGCCTTAGTTATCATAAAGATAAAAAAAAAAACAGCTGCTGATTCTATGAACAGATGATGTAGATATTTGTCAGCAGGGGATTTTTTTTTCACATGTTGCAGTCAGAAGAGTCAGCAGAAGAAGCAGATGGATTTTTCGCTTCCTTGACACAGTTTTATTCTCATATCAGAGGATATCATGAACCTTTTTTGGTGTAGCTTCCGATTCCAAATCTTTAGAAAGTGCTGAGATTATTATTGTTGTTACAGCAGAACAGCAGGCCAAAAGGCAAACAACACGTGTGTATGTAAACTCAGTGCATGTATTGCTTCCTCTGTCCTTCTCCCTCTCTTTCTTCCATCTGATATGAGAATGCACACACCAGGGAAGTTGTTACGTGCAACAATGGAACAGTGTTGGCCAGTGCAGATGCCATGTGACAGTTCAGGTTTCCTTTCTGTGCCCTCATAAGAGAGCGAGTGCTCTGCCAAACACACAGCATGACGTGTCCCCGTGCTTTCATAAAATTACACAACCCTAAGAGGCAGAGATTCACTCAAAGATACCACTCAAAATATAAATCCCTACACAATTAGCTAGCTAGAGTACAACATGGCTTTGCTGTAATGCACACATTCGCAGGTTTGCACTGTTCCGATGTGACAATCAAGACACTGTTATTCTTATGTAAATGTTTACCTGCTCTTACATATTATACAAGGTTTGGTTCACTGATCTTTTGATAAAATGCCCTAAAAGGTGCATATATATGCTTGGTCATTACTTACTCTAAATCAGACTCAGAACAACAGATGATCACTCATGAGGAGAGCTGGCTGTCCAGCTCCAGACACCAAACTGCTGAAGAGCTGGAGATTTCATTTTTCCAAAGTGTTGTGCAATGTCTGCAGTATGGCCATGAAAAATTCTGGGCTTTGCAGCTATTTTAAACATCAAGCTTGAGCTTTTGAATAAGACGATATAACTTGTGAAAGAAGAAAAAAATAGTCTTTTTTGATATTTCTATTTCTACATTAAAATGAAGCTAGGCATAAGGTTCAGTACAGATCTGAAATCATTCATGTGCCTACTTTCCCAGGCGTTACTTTCCCTGGCTTTACATCCCTTCCACTCCCCCCCCCC
>VUQJ01023688.1:15163-29257 GCA_015108635.1 Andinoacara biseriatus
AGGCCAGTGTGAATCAAGAGGTGAAGGCAGAAGTTGTAGTAACACCTTTTGGCCACTACACAAATATCTCTGCACAGCCCTTCACTGGCCCTGGAGATCAGAGGAAACCTCGATGAAAAACCAAATTGTTGGTAATGGACTGAACAAGCAATGCTCTCAGATCCAGAGGACCAATCCCCCAACCACAGCGAAGAATCGCTACCTCTGTCTACCTCCAGCTAATGCAGTCTAGTACTGGCTAAACCAAAGGGGACTGTACTGTATTACCTGGAACACCTACCAGCTCAATGTGCATGTTAACATCGTTCTTTTGAGCATGAAAGCATGCTGAGGTTAACAATGTACTCAAAGCACCACTGTGCCTGTGTAGCGCCTCACAGAGATCCTATGGGAAACACTCTTCCTTCGCTACTCCCACTCCCACTCATTATCTTCTACTTGTGTCTCCCTTGCAAAGCGGTCGGCACTCTGAGAGTCCATTTTCACACGCTTCCCTCTGTATTAGTCATACAAATAAGACTGTTGGATTAGATTGCTTCAAACATTGTTGAGGAGATTTTATTCTTTGCTTTGCTTCTTCCATTCCTTGGAGTTATTTTCTTCTTTCTCTTGTGATCACTCTCAGATTTCACTCTTTTTTTTTTTCTTTCCTTCCAGCCTACGCAGATTCACTGAATCTGTTAGGCTGTGTTATTGTCACTTGGAGCCATATGGGGATTTAAGACAAAGGGATAAAATTGTTATAGCTTCACACAAAACTAGATCAAATGCTAAGTTGTTTACTCTGCAGTTTTGGCTGCTTTACAGGGAACAGGAAGTTAACTGCTGCCTAATTATTTTCCTGTATAATTCAAGCTTTCATATTGTGTGTGTTCTCCAAAATCTGAGTGTCAACAAAACACCATCTGTCCAGTCCACCTAATCATTGGGGGCACTGCTAAAGCTCTACCAGAGATGATAAAGACTGAAACATGTCAGTAACACCATTTTATTCTACACTCACCAGCCACTTCATTAGGTACACCTGTTCATTTCAGTTCAGTGGTCTTTATATAGCACCGGTTCACAACAACAGAAGCCTCAATGCGCTTTACATTGCAAAGACCCTACAATATTAGGGCCAGATAACAAGTAGTTCAAGTGCTTGTTAATGCAAATATCCAATCAACTAATCACATGGCAGCAATTCAGTGCATTTAGACACACAGACATGATTGACACCTGCTAAAGTTCAAACCGAGTATCAAAATGGGGAAGAAAGATGATTTCAGAGACTTTGAACGTGGCTTGGTTATTGGTGCCAGATGCGCTGGTCCGAGTATTTCAGAAACTGCTGACCTATTCAGGTTTTCTTCCACAACCATCTCTAGGGTTTACAGAGAAGGGTCTGGCAGTTCTCTGGGCAAAAATTTCTGGTTGATGTCAGAGGAGAATGGCCAGACTGCTTGATAAGGCTGATAGGAAGGCAGCGGTACCTCAAAAATGCCGCTTACAACCAAGGTGTGTAGAAAAGCATCTCTGAATACTCAATAAGAACATTGAAGCAGATGGGTTATAGCAGCAGACTGCACCGGGTGACACTCCTGTCAGCTAAGAACAAGAAACTGAGGCGACAATTTGCACAGGCTCACCAAAATGAGAAGATTGGAAAAATGCTGGTCTGATGAATTCTGCTGCTACATTTGGAAGATAGGGGCAGAATTGGGCATAAACAACGTGAAAGCACGGATCCATCCTGCCTTCTATCAGCGATTCAGGCGGCTGCTGGTGGTGTGATGGTGTGGAGGATATTTTCTTTGCACACTTTAAGGCCCCTCAGTACTCAGAAAGGGGTCCAAACCATTACCAGTGAGGTGTAACTAATGAAGTGGCCAGTTAGTGTAGGTAAATGTGTTTCTGGAATTCTATGGAAGATCAGATGAAAAAAAAAAAAAAAATCAGATATGAAAACTCTCTCGGCTACCAGCAACTGATTCCGAGTCAGTGAAGAAGTGAGAAAGGAAAATTAAGACACCTCTTTTTAATCTAAGTTTAATATGTACACACGACAAGAGAACAACTGTGTTAAAATTCAACAAACATTTATTTGTGAAGTCTGTGACAAACAGGAGGCAGTTTCATGTCTTGTTTTACTGGTTGGATAAACAAAACTTGCCAACCCCTTTAAAAATCCACTTGGATCACCTTTTTCCTCGTATTCCTCTTAACGTTTGCTGCCGTATTTTGTCAGCTTTAAAATGATTCTATGTACAGAAGAAATGCTCAAGTGAGGTCTATAAAGGGAGAGAGCTACATATGTCCACAGTGACCTGGGATCAGCTGTCGATATTCAGCTTTCCTCCAAAAAAAAAAAAAAGAAATAAAATCCAAGGACAGAGTACAGACCTTTCTTTTCAAGCTGCAATAACAGGGACACATTTTCTTACTGTGTACTCGTTTTATTTTGCTTTCATAGCATTCCCCTTTTATTTAAGAATCAAGCATTATTAAAAAAGACGAGAGTATAGGCTATATAAAGCGAATATACAGGCAGTCTCTAGGTAATATTTTAGCCAACATTATGAATCCATGTACATATTCCCAGCATGTAATGATCATAAGAATGGTATGGAAACATTAAAAAAGCTGTGAAAAATAAATCCCGTTGCTTTGACAGGTTTACAGACACACTGGGAAAAATAAGACTCGTAGTTTGCACCGCGCAACCTGTAAGAAGTCATCTGTCAGTGGCTGGTGATGTGTGACCTGCAAAACTGCAGCGGCTGAAATGCCTCGTACTTAGAACCTGAGGGGGAGGAGCATAAGGAACACCTGATCGGCAGGTGAAAAGGCTGGAGAGGCAGAGACAACTGACCGAAGACATCAGAGTCAGAGAAATTGGAGCAGTTTCGTTTTTTTTTTTTGTTTTTTTTCTTAAAGGGACAGTTTACCTCAAAATTAAATTCATGTTGCATTTTCCTCTGGCCGGTGGAACTATTTGGAAAGTAGTTCCTACATTAAAAATGCATACAAGCTATTTATTTATTTATTTTCGGATCATGATTTCTGGAAACAGACATTTATGCATTTATAATGAGTTTTTCCAAGTTATTTGTCTCTCTGAGCACCACAAAGAAAATTCCATTAGTTTTCATCATATTTATTAGAAAGCAATCATAGAAAGGAGATCTCTTCAAAACTGGGCAAAGGTACAATAAAATAATCTAGACAGATAAATAGCACCACAGGCCAGGGATAAAATATCTTAATTTTATTTTGAGGTGAATGGTCCTTCTCATAGAAAACATGAACAGTTTGTAGTAAATGTCAGCAAACATCCATTTCCACCTCCGATATCCTGCATCTCGTGTTTGTTCTAATAAAAATCAAATACAGTAGCAAAAATATGAAAATACAATAAGTTACTATTACTGTTTAAAGTAATACAAACCAATTACTTTTTGTGCATTTTAGTGAAAAAACAAAAACAAAAATGTAAAAACCATCCTCCAGTATTACAGAAATGCAGCAACGTGGCAATTCTATCCACATGCCTGACAATGTGCTGGAAACTTCACGTTGTCCTATTACCATGCTTGAATTGGCAATATCAGCAATAAAAACATCAAACTAATATGTAAATTGGTCCACATCATCATCACCTGTAGGTCTGCACAAATAAATAAATAAATCACTCCTAAGGCTGCATGTAGCTGAGAAACTGCAAATGCAAGATGATCAATTAAGACATTTAACCTAAATTCCAGATGCAACTATGTGTGGCGTCATCATACAGAGTGTATTTAGGTGGAGCCAAATATTTGCGGAAAAATAAGCCTCAATCGAACCAAGACATCTTTGTAGAGGAAAGGCACTGAAGTGACCTTATTTTGGACAGTGAGAGTAAAAAGCAATGGGAGTGTAAGGCCCTGGTACACAGGCATCAAAAATGTCCAATGACTGATCAATAAGAAACACGAGTCGTGCGTCGAGTTGTTTGATGACGTGTGTCAGAGGTAGAGCAGATTCCAGTATCTAGAATTTTTGTTTCGTTCCTTCAGGAGCTTCAAAATAAAAGCTTCAGTGTTATTTCAGTACAGAAACTCTGAATGATCAAAACGCTAAAATATCTTCTGAAAGCCTTCCGGCCTCCTTCTGGCATCCATCGTTACTTTGACCTTTTTACGTGTCGGAATCTCAAATACATTGGAAAGGTTTCAAGAACCAATCCGAGACCATAAATGATTTTGTAGTTGTGGAGCACGTCTGCAAAACAGAAATAGTGACACAGTCTCATATTAGTGCAGGATAATAGTTCCTTTGTGGTGCGGGACTATTCACTCTAGTGTTTAGTGGGAGAGACTGTGGAATGACTGAATCATTATTGGTTTTTGGCCATTTCAGACAGGCCACAGAGATTAATTTCCAGGTTAGTCTGCTTACGTTACATTGTCTGCAGTGTAAGAGCTTCTGGCTTTTTTAATGGATACACTGATTTTTGATGTCTGGAGCACAGCGAACGGGGGAAAAAAACGCAGCAGTTTTATCATCCTCACCAGGTTGTTACTAATGTGTCTGAACATTTTGATATCCAGTTGTAACAACAGGCCTGTGCTGCCATTAGGGGCCTGTGGCATCTATTTTGTAACACATCAGCAGTCTATACAGTATTTTATACAAAACTCTTGGTCCCGTTTCTGACTTTTCCATTTTTCCTTTTTAGGTCCTACTCCCTTTCTTTTGTTTTCATGTTATTTATAATATCCAGTTAATTTCCTGTATGTGGTTTGCAGATGTAAAACGACCAAAAAAAAAAAGTAGACTTGGATGCACTGGGTTATTCTGTGGTTTATCCAATCAGACTGCTTGGATAGGACTACATGTTGTGTAATGTAAAAAAATAAATAAATAAATATAACATCAGTCTAGCCTTGTGCTACTTGGGTCCGTGCTTGCTTTCATGCAGTTGGGTTTGTACCAGTTGTGAGGGCTGGAGTGGAGACAGCAGCATTTAGAATGCGGGTTTTCCTCAGTGTGTTATTTAAATACGCTCACTGTTACTGTAATGCCCTATTTTAAACTGCTGAGTCATTAGAAGCCAGAAACCCTGGACTGCTAATCAAACACAAAGTGAAAGATACACATAAGGAGGACAGCGAGCCCAGAGCGGACTTTACACTGAGTAGCACCACGATAGAAGGAATAAAAGCAAAATATAAGCAAAGCAGAACTAAACAAAAAGAATTTACTTTCCATATAGCGTGGAGAACCCTTAATATAAAAGTTGTGTATTTACCATATCCTCTTATACCCGTTGAAGTATTTAGTCCCCCCCAAAACTGTGCGTTACGGCCCTTTATTGTAGCTTTCGTACTGCCTGATTGAAATTATGCGCATAAAAACAACCTTATTCACTGAAAAAAGGCCTGCTGGGTTTGCAGTTTTCTTTAATGGAGTCCAGTTTTGGTGTGAGCTGACTATTAAGTGAACTGACAGGCACTTTGAATATCAGTTGATTGATTGGAAACAGAATGAGAAGGCAAAAACAGAGATAGGAGCAAAAAAAAAAAAGAAGAAGTCTCATTTACATTGCCTTCTAATATTTAATCCACTAATAAGTCTCACTGTATCTTTGCATTTGTATCATCTTTATGCAATATTTTAAATCATTTACTTTATTCCTTGATACTGTATTTCTACTGATTTTATGAGATATCTTTCTAAAAGATCTCTCATAATGTTGCAACTGTCATTTAAGAAAAAAAAGAAAAAAAAGAGAGATTTTAATTTATTAAGTTAACCTAACAAAAATTTGAAAATATCAAATTAAATAAATAAAATTCCTGGAAATTATTTTTGGACATAAGTAAAAAATTTCAGTGCCGCTGACAGTTTGTTGTTTACAAAGACTACATTTATGCTACAGTTTTCAAAACGTGTTCAGGTTTCTGCACACAATGCAAATGTGTATGAGAGAGATTAAAGGCAGTCAACACCGTTACTGTAAAACAACTTCCCTTCAATAGAAAGCGAACTTATGACGCGACCCACCAGAACGCACATATAAACCATACACATCCGGCATAAACGCAAACAAAAGGAATTCCGGTAAGAGGGTTAGCAGTCTGAGCTCAGCTGTGGCTACACTGTATCACTGACTGCTGTTTGTGATGGTTCAATAACTTCCCAACAAACGTCTTACTGATGTAAATCAGATTCCAAAGAGTTAGTATTGATGAATTGGATTTGCTTTACTAAGAAAGTGGAATGCATTTTATGTGATGGTTTCGCCTCTGTCAGTGGCTCAGGAGCTCTGATTGGTGTAAAAAAAAAGTACATTGTAATTGTTGCATTTTCATCCAGTGCCATGCTCTGAGTTGGAATGGTCCTCAGTTAGGGTAACAAACTGAAATGTTTCAGGAAAGTGTGCTGCAGGACTGTACACAATGTCTTCATCAGATCATCACTCAAAGGGTTAAGGATAAATCTTGACATCAGTGAAGGTACATCTCAATAATAAGAAACAGGCACTTTTTGCCTGCTGAAAAAGACTCAAAGCAAAATGACAATTTCCCAATTGGACTGTGGAGGATAACCTACATTTTTTTTTGTTTTGTTTTGAACAACTACGAGGTTTAAATCATGGCTACAATGTCACAAAATGTCCCTGTATTTGTGGCCAAAGTCCTTTTGGAAACACAGACAAGCCTGAAGGATTTTCATTACGTAGGTTTGCTAATAAACAAGAATAGTAGGAGGTCCTCTCTGAGATCCCTTTCATTCCCTTGTTTATAGCTTTAAATCCAAACACCATTTCAGTCCAAACGTGGTGGCACTGAGATATGCAGCCCACCGGTCTTTAAGTTCTTCCTTTTGGAATTAAACACCGTAAACGAGTCCTAGACTGAAATAGACGCGTTATTGAGATGTGACGTTTTCAGATCCATGTTGGGGACACTCGCTGGAATGTTATCGTGCTAATCAATCTAAGTGGCACAATTTCCCAGCACAGCTCGTGTGTTTATGACGAGGTTCAGTGAGTAACCGTCTCTGCAGGTACCATCTCTGGAGAAATCATCACAGCTCTCAAACAGATTGCAGCTCGGAGCCCGATGGCTTCAGAGTTGCGTGAAAGATCCCTGTGAAGGATGTCTTCTCTGTGGTTGAATAACTCCCAAAGTAACACATGCACTTTGATTCCATATTTTCATCACCTGGCCTCGTCTTAATGCTGCTTGTTCAACAGCACGGTGGCAAGATGACATCATTAAGCAGGATCTTCTGTTCTGCCGTAGTACCTGTTATTGTGCAAATTTGATGGGGTGTTTAGTCGGACCCGTCCTGACATCTTTGTTTTACTTTTTAGAGTCTCTTCAGATCATAATTAGTCCTGTTATGTATGTAAGCGTGTCTCCTTTCTGTCCTGCTGGTAGTTCTGTAATGTTTAGATCTGATTTGGAGTTTTACTCCCCCTGTCCTTGGCATCAGAATGGTACAGTCCCAGACAAATGATGTATTGCCCGGCGTCTTTGTGTGTATTTTCTCATCTGTGCATGCGGCAGTAGTTTTGTCGAGCAGTCTATGCAGTGTGCTATCAGTGTGTGTGTGTGTGTGTGTTACATTTGGCAGTGTGCCTGTATGGCAGGTTTTAAGGGTGTGTTTACCTTTAGTAACGTGACAAATACGAGTGTTTTCATGGCAGTAGCGTCTGTGAACAATCGCTGTTTGCTTTCTATATGTGTGTGTCTTTGCATGTGGCAGTAGAAGTGCTGTCACTCGTTGCTGGTGTCACCCTTTTCCTCTGATGTTGCCAAAGGCTCTTGTGGACGGTGCTTGCAGTGACGAGTGGATGCTCTTGATGGTCGGGCAAAGCAGGCAGACTGGACAGAGCAGTCACAGGGTGCATCCTGGGAAATGAGAAAGATGTTACTTATTCAAAATGTGATCTGCTATTATATGGTCTAAAACAAGCAATACCAAGGCACATTCCATAGCTCTCACCTCAGTCACAGACCCAGCAGCAACAGTGTTGCTTGGCGTTTCCTTGCCTCCTCCCAAGATGTTGATCATCTCCTCCCCAGCTGTCTGCCTCATAAACCTCTTATTAACAATCCTGGTCACACTATCATTGGCTCCACCTAACCCAGCCAGCACGCCAAGTCCTCCAACAGCCACTGACAGGCACTCTGGCTTGGGCTCATCAATGCTACCAAAACCCACCAAGACACCCACACTTCCAAGGTTGCCAAGAGATTCTCTCTGAACGCTTTCCCCAGGCAGGGGGGCTCCTCCTGGCCCACGGCTGCTGCAGACATTCCTGAAGAACTCCTGGACCATGCCACCATACCTCTGAGAGCTAGGGTCAGATCCACACAGTGCCGCCCCAGAGGGTTTCCCTGCAGCAGGGAGGTGCCGAGCTGGGCTGGAAGTCTGGCTTGCTCCTGATGCAAAATGAGATCAACAATGGTTATAGCACCAAACAGGATCAGCTGAGACCTAGAAGCATGCTTGCACAGTTAGGTGATTAATATTAAAGAAATTTTCAAGATGTAATAAGAAGAAATTGAGATTTTTGACTTCACCGCTCATAAAAGAGTTTGTGTTCTCCTCCTTTCTAGGAATAAATCACAGTTTTATGAACAAAATCTTTTTGCCCTGCAACTGGACAGTGTTGGGCAAAATAGTAGAGCAACAGAAAAGCTTCTCATGTTTCACACTTGAAGTTTTCTTATACTTCAGACTTTCCTTCCATTTTTTTTCTGTTTAATATGATTACAGACGACTACTTGCTCTCTTGCCTGTAAACTGTATGTTCCTCATCCTGGTGGATGTTTGCTCACTTCCTTGTTTAAAAGCAACAGTGTGTTCATGTGTTCAATTTGGATAAGAAGGAGACCTAGAAGGAAAATAGCTCAGTTTGGGACTTTCCATGCAGTGGAAATATTGACTGGAAAAGTTCTGGGGAGCAGCTGCTCTTTAAAACATTTTCTGTAAGCAAACACATGCCTTCTCTGAACACTGGTTTTGAGGGAGTTAAGTTCTAATAAGCGGATGTTTTTATGAATTGGGTGGTATGTACTTATGATTTATTACATCAGCCTGGTTCTACCAGAGGCTTCTTCCTGCTAAAAGGCAGTTTTTCCTCGCCACTGTTGCCAGGTGCTTGCTTAAAGACAACTGTGCCATTTCTCTCTACAATATTGTAGGGTCTTCACCTGAAACTGAATTCATTACATTTTAAAATAGAACCAAAAGTTGCCAAGAATATATATTACTCTGTCCTTTTTTGAACTGACAGTTTTTATTGACACTTAATATTTTTGGACTGTCACAGAGTTGATGTATTCCTTTAAGATTTTTTTTAGACTGTTTGTACCTAATGATTTGAAAAACTCTATGTGAAGGATTGCTGAGCGGCTTACCTATGTCACCCCTCCAGAGGGATTCTGTGCTCCCAGTGTGTTCCACCACACTGAAGAGGCTGGAGAGGCCATCAGTGAGGCCGCTCAGGACGGGGCTGTCCCGGGTGGTGGTGGAGCGAGCCCAGGCCGAGCCTCCCCCACCACCAATGGGTCTCTGTTGGAGGCTCCATAGGCTGCGGTCCCTAGAGGAGGAACTCCCATCCAGTCTGGAAGTGGAGCCTAAAAACAAGACAGTTAGCCATCTCGCACTTTAAAAAGTTACAGTATACATCCATCATCTTCTGCTTATCCTGTTCAGGGTCACGGGGTGGAGGGGTGGGGTGGGGGGCCTATCTTATCCTTATCTTAAATGCAAAATGTATATATATATATTTATTTTTTGTACAGTTTTGCCTTAATTGCTGCTGTGAATACATTGTTTTTTCAGCAAATGGCTCTTTTTTTGAGTCTGTACTGCAGTTAACGATTAATCGATTACTAAATTAGTTGTCGATTATTTCAATAATTTAATTCGATTAATCATTTCAGCCCTAGCCCGGAGGAAACCCATGCAAACATGTGGAGAACATGTAAACTCCACACAGAAAGGTCCAGGCCAGGGTGGATTAGAACCTAGACCTTCTAGCTGTGAGGCATCAGTGCTAACCACACCACCGTGTTACCACAGTACACTTTAACAGTCACAAAACAAATAAAAAAAAGAAACATTTACCAGAAGACACTCTGCGTTGGAGTTTTGGTGATCCATACTTGGGGGAGCAGCACGGCCTCTCGATGCGGCTGTGAACTTTATCGAGCGATGTGGATATCTGCCGAGTTCGTGCCGACGCCAGAGAAGAAGTGGTTGTCGATGAAGGACGAGGAGACCAGGCTTTGGAATTTAACCCCATACCCCTGCTGCTGGGAAGGTTCTCGGTTTGAAGACCAACGCTGACGTATTGGGTTGCAGTCTGTGTTGACCTGGTGGATACAGAGACGGCCTGCGCGGAGAAAGGGACAATGGACAATGTTTGTTTAATGTATTTCGAGGATAACAAATAAAGACTAACCTTAGGAGCTGCAGGTGAGTATTATGCTTTTACTTAAACCTCTACTAGGTCATTATTTACTCTTAAAACAACTATTTGACAGAGTACTTGTATTATTTTATTATGTTTTGGATTAAAAAAAAATATGTCTCACATCATTTTTATGGCACCTATGGATTTTTTTTTTAACAGGGCAGAGATCCATAAGAAGAAGCACTACCTGACTCCCAGGTTCCTTGCCAGATTTTCTCTCCAAAGACGAAGAGCGAATGGCCTGTCGAACACAGTTGGTCATTTCCTTCATGTCGTCGCTTAAATTGGCTGAAATCTCTCCAATCTCCAGGGTATGATAAGCTACGTTGTTAGCTGAGCCACTAACTGTGTTACTGATGACACTGGGCATAGATCTGGCGATGCAGCTGCTTCTGCTCTCTAACAGCTCCCTGTGCTGTTTGGACAGGGAGCTCAGCCACTGCTCATAAGAGGACGAAAAGAAGGATGCAGGTTGGTGCTGAATGTCCGGGGTTTCCACAGCAGCCACGGCAGCATCTGAACCATTCACCTCCAGCAAGAAGCTCCCATTCTGAGTGTGCTGGGACTCTTCGGCCTCTTGGTTCCTTCTCCAGTGATCGGTGCGTCTCACAGCAGGAGGGCTGTAGTAGATCCGGATGCCGGTGCGGTCTGGAGCAGTGTAGCTCCTCTGAACAGGCTCCAAATCCAGCTGTGATCCTGCTAGGGTGCTACAGGAGCCTCTTGGACCATCCCATGTTTTATAGGTGTCAGCGATCTTGGGGGTCTGGAAAAAGAGACAGCAGTACAGAACAATGGCACAACACAAGGAATATATAGTTTATTATATGAAATTACAGAAACATTTATTTATAAATAATATACTATAAACTGCACTGACTGAACTTTATAAATACAGTAACATAAGCTATTAACCTCATTGGTCAGGTAGGTCCAATTCTTCCTGGTGGTGTCGCCCAGCTCTGAGTTAATAAAAAGAGACGGGGCAGCAAACTGTATTTTCTCCTCCTGATTGGCTGTTTCCTCGACCTCTGAGCACTCCAGCTCTAGTGTGGATTCGATCCTTTTCAAAAATGAGTTGATGAGAAAGGAGAAGTTATGCTTAGCTGTCAAGATAACACACTGACACTAATATTTTTTAAATAAATGGAGTAATGACATAAAACTGATGAACTCAGTGAAACAGATTTATTATTGTTACCTTGGTGATCCTGTTCCATTAGCAACGACCGTGTCCGTAGAGGATTCGCCACTTGGTGGCTTCGACTATGAGAAGAAAAGAGATCCAGAAAGTCAGTGCAAAGGAACTCCTTGGATCTGCTTTTTTAAGAGCTTATTAGCATTTAAATAACCTGCATCATCTGCACAAATTGCTCCTGCAACATTCTGTATTTATACATTTTTTTTCCCCACACCCCGAAAGACATCAATAGGTTATTCTGACAGGAGGAAGTGGAGACGTCTGTGGCAGGCAAAGTGCATGCAAACACACACACACACACACACACACACACACACACACACACACAAAAACGGTAATGCTGAGTCAGTGTGTTTCACACTTGAGGAGTATTTTAACACACTCAGGAGCCAGTTCTCCTCAGAGGTAAGACACAGAATGAGAGTCAGTGGGAGGAAGAAAGAAAGACTTCTGCAGGTGATGTGCTGCACAAATGTACTGATGGATTTTCACTTTCAGCTGCAACTCTCTGAGCCTGAGACAAGGCTGACCGGATCTGCTGACAGACAGCTAAATATAGGGTTTACTCGCTGAACTGTTTGTGAGGTGGTGCTTCTCCTTTAAATATATTTCTATGAAAGAATATGTGATTGTAAAAGGACTTAACTCCGGTATAACACTCAAAAAAGGCCAGTAAGCTTTACAGCCTGATGAGGGCACTGTAATCAAATGTCTGTGAAAAGCTCCAACAGAGTAACACAAGCATATGAGGTTTGTGGTCGACAGAGTGTGACACAGACACATACAAGCTGACAAAGGCAGGGAGCAGAGTGAATTAAAAAAAGACAAGCTGTGTCCCTTGCCATGTTTCAAATGCAAGATATAGTAAATAAAATGAGTGTGATAGGATCACTCAGTGTAGATGAAGGAGAGGAAAAAAAAGACTGAAAAACAAAGATCAGCAGACAGATGTCCTAACTGTGAGTCTGAAATTTTCTTTTCTGTCTGTGCGTTTGAGGAAAAGACCTTTAATGAACACTGATACAATCCCTCCTCATCCCTTCCCAGACATGCTGCAGGAGCAGTGACTGTGCTGGTGTATAATCAGCAGATATGACTGACTATGTTTTCCCGGTGAGCTCAGCTCAACCACAACAAGCCAGTCACACCAGTGAGGGTTTTCCTTACTCACATCAGGACAATAACAGCTGTGTGTTTAAAGTCAGAATCAACAAAACTTGCCTGAAACAAAATACCACCCGCAAAAAAACGGCAATTTTAGTCATCTAAAACCTCAGTGGTGAATGTGACCTGCTCAGAATCAATGAGTGGACAAGAGAAACTGTGTAGCTGTTAGACAAGTCTGAAGAAACAAGCTAAAATATAGCAGAAAACACACATTTGAACCAACAACTTGATACATCATCCGTTCCTCCTTATCTTGGCCATGCACCTTCATCCTTTTAGAGTCTATCATCAAAAGGTAAGCTTTGACATTTCTCTCCCTAACACAAGCCCACCCCTCATACCTTCCCCTGCTGTGCAGTGGCCTCTCTCAGTCTCTGCTCCCACTGAGCTCTCTCCTGGCTGAATCTCTCCAGCAGCTCCAGCTTCTCTCTGCCCCAGTTCCTCTCCCCGATCTGGAGCTGATTGGTCCGCAGGTAGGTTAAAAGAGAAAGACAAGAAGGAGGCAAACAACAGAGGATGAAGAAACATGGTGGATGTGATTTGTACCCACTGAACAGATTCACACAACTGAAAACCTGCACCATTTGTTTTGTTCACGCAAATAACAGGTCTTGTATTTTATTTTAGAACTTAACTTGATCACCACTTCTCATAAAAAGGCAGTTTTATATTCTGTATTTAATGCACACATATTTTTTATGCAGCTATGTTGTGTATTACTGTGCAGATAAAAGCAAGCATGCAACTAATTGCAAGTAACACTGATCTGTAAACAAGTAGGAAAAAAGAAATATTAAACTATGTAATAGTATTAATACTACAAATAACTGTCCATATTTATTTATCTAAATAATAATGTTTGCATTTTGTAGGCCTGTGAATTCTCCTTTAAGACAAGGAAGACATACAAGTAAAGGCGAATCCAAAGGGGGGCCAAGGCAATCACAGATTAAATCGTGGCCACCCTGCACAGCCAATGGTGAAGCCTGTTAGGAGGCTAAGCACATAGTTATATAACTGAGGTTACATCCAATAACTATGATTTTTCCAGCAGACCTTGATTGCAGAACCATCTCTCAACCATTTTCTCACACATTACCTGTTTAGTCAGGTCCATCACAGCTGCATAGGACTCGGCCAGGAGGTGCTGATGTTCTTCGCGCTCCCTCTTTAGTGCCACCTTTAGGTCTGGAGGGTCCAGTGCTTCAGTGGTGGACAGGGCTGCCGCTGATTTGCCAGTTTTGGTCTCAAGCTGGAAAGTTAAAGA
>VUQJ01023694.1:0-15000 GCA_015108635.1 Andinoacara biseriatus
CTGCATCATCACCCCCCCCCCCCCCCCCCCTTTGTCTTACCTCTCAGTCTGCAGTTCTTACCACATCTGCTTTCCCTTTTGTCTCCCGTACACAGCTCGTCCTCATATGTTTGCCCAGTGTATAATTAGGTATAGGATCACCCATTGTGTAATTATGTATAGCAGTTTGATATGTAATTAAAACTGTATCAGTATCCAGTGTAATTTGTGCTGTGTGATTACCTATTAACAGTGCAAACAGTCGTGCCTAAAAGCCCGTGACCGCCCCTCTCATAGATGTCAATGTGCTTTTCTCTCAGTATTTACGTATCAGCAGGTGTTACATCTGAACCAAAAAGAAAAAATCTGAACAAGGCAGAACAGATATTTACATTTTGGTCTGTGTAGCATCATGTGAACACTTTGTTAACACAAAGCTTTAAGTCACAGGTTTTACAAGACTGTGTACTTTACTTAAGACAAGACTTCACTCTTGCCCAACAAATTAGTTGATGCAGCAACATTACGTAGCTCCCAAAAAAACAGACACCAAAACAGAGAAGGGCTTTCAAACAGCTTATTAGATCCCTCTTATCGTAAGACTAAAAAAAGAAGGCAAAGTGTGCACACTCTAAGGAAACATCTTAATGAATACACATGACTGCAAACTGGCCTGAATAAGCCAGCTTCACAAATTCACTGCAAAATAATTAGGAGTGCCTGAAAATGTTCTGGTAGTCGGTGGTATTGTGTTGAATAATGTGTTTTCATATGGTCTAGGAAATACAGAATTAATTTTAGTGCATTTGATTGTACGAAATATGCTTGATTTGTCTCTGCATCTGCGTAACAGAATTTCTTATATAGTCAAACACTGTGTCCTTCTTGTCTGACTTACTGCAAAATGTAATACATAAATAAATACAATTAGATTGCTGTACACAGAGATCTACAATATATACCAATCTGCCAAAACATTAAAGCCACCTACCTACCACTGAGGACATCCTGTGGGACATAAACCAGTTTAACCCACAGATGCTTAATCAAATTGGCATCTTGTGGGTTTTGAGGCCAGGTCATCATCTCAGGCTCTTTGTCATGTACCTTGCACCATTCCTAAGCAGTTTTTTTTTTTTTTTTTTACAGTGGGCACGGTGTTTAGTTGTTGGAGGCAGTCGGAGAATGCGGTTGCCATGTAGGGGGTGTTCTTGGTCTGTGACAGGACTTAACTAACTGGTAGAGGTCAGAAAAATCTCAAGACCCACAGTTACCCAGCAGAACCTGGCATTGTAATGAGGGGAACAATGTTATCAATTTCACCTGTCAATTTTAATGCTGTGGCTGATCGTGTATATCAAACCTTTTTAATCCAGATAACCCAATTTTTATAATTAGCATCACGAATAATATAAAACCAGTAGAGCTCTGCACTCATTTCAGTACAGAGAAAGAAATGTTAGAGTCTCGGATGATATCAAACATGTCATGCTTGCTAGCAGAGAAATGTGGGTTATAATGCGCTTAATATGCCACAGTTTTTTCCTCATGATGTAATGGCACAGCAATAACTAAATGTGTCAGAGTTGTGACTGGATTACCAACCACACCGAACTTTCGTTTGTTAAAATTAGGATGGAAAGAATGTGTGCATGTCTGTGACTTTAGAGGGGCCTTTTTCTATACGGTGGAGCACAAACGGAAAGGTAGTTACACAACTGCTGAAAAATAGTTGTATATGCAAGTTTAAAAGTCACCAGTCAAACTTTAGTCTCTTTAGTCTAAAGATTGCATTTGTGTGGGAGCGCAAACATGTAGCTGAAAGAGTTTGTTAGTTTATTCCATTTTATAATATCTATCATGAATGAATGAATCTGTGTATTGCAGTTTTTCTGATATCTAGCATCAATACGGATGACAAATGACAAATCTCTGTAATGACATGACATATGAGAGCGGCCTCGTGGTGCGGTGGTTAGTACTGTCTCCTCACAGCAAGGAGGTCCTGGAAAGGTCTGCTGAACTTTCTGATCTCACCAGGTATTCCTGCTCCCTTCCACAGTACAAAGACATGCGTGGGGTTAGGTCAGCGGGTAATCCTAAACTGACTGTAGAATGAGTGTGAATAGTTGTCTGTCTCTCTGTGGTAGCCCTGCAACAGACTGGCAACCTGAAGCCCACCTCTCACCTTATGACTGCTGACCTGTGACCCTGATTTGGATTAGCAGAAGAAAATAGATGGATGGATGCAACATACAACTAACTGAAAATAGCTCGTTCAGAAATAGTTCATCAGAAAAATGTTTGTCTGTGTTTCTGCTTTCTCTTGTATCATATATAAATGGTGCCTTTTTTTCCTTTTCAGCTCCTTTGACCGACAAGCCACCAAAGATCCTCTTTCCCTCGGAAAACAAGATTAGCAACATGGAGCTTCAGCTAGGTAAGATCCCCATGGGATTTCCTCCCACTGCACTCAGTGTTATCTGCGTCGTTTCTAAATGAACGTAAATTGATATCTGCAGAAATCCTCTGCAGCACACCTCCAGGCACTGAACGCAGATTGATGATGGTTCTCTTATTCGCTGGGAAAACAGCAAAACAGAAAAAAAAAAAACATGTAAAAGTGTTTGCCATATATGCAAATAGTCTGCACTAATGTCCCTTAGGCTGTTTTGTCAACAATGGAGAGCCCATATGGTGCCAGGGATCCATACACTAGCTTGCCGCATGGAGAAGCGGCCACTTTCTGTTGCTGTTGTTTGTCTTATTTGACGTGGGGTCACAATGAACCAACCATGTGTGCATATGTGCACGAGGGAGTATATGAGTGCGGTTGGTGTGTTTGTTTGTTTGTTTTTTTCTGCAACAGCATATTGCTTGATTTCTGGGCACAGTCCGTTGTCCACATGGTGCTTGTCGCTCTATGAATGGCTAATGTGTCTGTCATGCTGAAGCCGGTCAGACAGGACTGAGGGGTCTGAAAAGCAGAAAAGGATTGGAAGAGTATCTGATAGAAAGACAGGGTGAGGACAAAGACAAAGAGATGCAATGATTCATTGAGTGCTTGCCTTTTGTGTTCCATCTGATGCTACTGGAATGCAGGTAGTTAATTTAAAATGTCTCCATGGTTGGCTGATCACGGGTGAAAAATTGCTGCTGTTGATAAACTGACAGGCACAGCCTCACATGTCAGCCTACACACACCCATGCATGAACAGGTTGCACAATGTTGGCCCTTCATTTGTCTCTATCCTGATTCCAGTGAGACTTTGAGTAAAGACTTCTCCCTGAAAAGTGACTCGCTCATATTTATAGCCCCACATCAGTTCTTATGTTTGCTGTGTGAGTACTGTACAGTAAGTGCTCTTGTGTGCGTGTGTGTGTGTGCGTGTGTGTGTGTGTGTGTGTGAGAGAGAGAGAGAGAGAGAGAGAGACAGACAGACAGACAGACAGACAGACTTTGAAAGACAGTTGATTAAAAAGAAAATGATCTCAATTGGGAAGCATCGATCAAAAATCTGGGTCCTATATTTAATATGAGTAATCCCTTTCTTAAACCCTCTGTGCCTGGTAGTTTAAAATGCAAAATGAAATTAACCGTGTGTTGTCGAAACCCTCTACATCCCTATAACAATCAGAATGCAAGCTTGGATCATGTGACAAGTATTTACAGCACTGCACTGCACGGAGGAGCCGGCTTTTTCTGGTGGTGATCAGATTGTAAAGACAGCTGTAGGTGAGTCTAGCGTTGTTTTGTGTAGAAATGTTCAGCGATCAAACTTGACTAGAGGATGTAAAAGTCATAACAAGATCCTTACTGGCTGTCGAGCGTACTGGCCGGCCTTGACAAGGCTCCCGTCTCTCACGTGGTCTGCTCGTATGGGGACCCAGATATCTGGGCGGGTAGGTGGGCGGGGACTGCGATATAACTGCAAAATGACACAGGTACTCAGGAAGCTTGCTTTTATTTAGCTATATAACTAGTTGACAACTAAGAGACACATGTTCATCGAGCAGACTTACTCATATAAGACCACGATTGCTCGGAGTCAGGTTGCCTGCCATCATGTGACTTGGATAATCACCTAGCAATCAAAACTGGGAGCATGCAGCACCTTCACCTCCTGGGAGTCCAGTCAGTCGGCATAACCACCTGCAATTAGATATATATAAAATAATATATAAACAGGGCACACTAAGAGATATCTAAGCAAGCCAGTGGAAAGAAAGAACAATTAGGTGCAATGTCTTGCAGCAAGACCCCACAGACTCCCAGTACAGTATCTAAAACAGAGAGACACTGATGTAAATATTTTACAGTCTGGCTCCATTTTGTGTGCAGAATAGTTGTCTCTCCCTCTAGACGAGCGTTTCTCTTTTATTTAGTTTTATTTATTTATTCTCTTCTTCTTTAATATTTCTTGAGCCATGCCCTAAGCAGCTTTATGGAGCAATGTGGCAGATTCATGGTAGCTAGAACGTGCGCAGAAAAAGGCCGGTCTCTTATAGGAAGCGCGAAAATAGAGAGGGAGAGAAAAAGACACAGGAGCCAGTGGAGGCTGGTGGATGGGCAGTAAAACTGGAGCTGTAAGCAGAGAAATAAATCTGCAACACTGCTGGGAAACACAGACCAACTTCATCGCCTCTGCTGTTGCAACCAGTGCAGATCTTAGACATCCTACATTACAGCTAGCTTTGCACAGCATACACACACTCTGGCATGCATAAATAAAACACATATGTTACGTAAACAGAAACACTTGCAGTAGAGATGTTCTGGAAGGTTTGAGAAGATGAATATGAGAAATTTAGGCCTCAGAATCGTCATAGGCAAGCAGGCCTCAGAGAGAAGACTTCCTGAGAGAGAATACACACACAAACACACACACGCACACGCACCCACGCGAGATTAGAAGAAGTTTTCGTCCAAGGGGGGTTTTGTCAAAGTGTGTCTTCCCCTTCTCTCTTCAGGTCCCCTCTTCTTGAATGTTTCTGCCACTGCATCCCTTTCTGCTGATGGGCCAAAATCCCACAGCTACAGATTCTGTCACTCAGGACTACATACATTAAGCCCCAATTCTACCACCAAACATCAGTGTGTGTGTGCTGCTCTCTTCACAAATCTCTGCTTCAGGGCTTCAGGAATCCTCAGGGATATGTGACTGTGCAACTGCTGAAAGCTGGCCTGTACTGCGTCAGAAACATTACTTTTGGACAACTTGACATTTTCAGTCTGTGTGTAATGCTGGATTTTATCAGTAGCTACCCTGTTATTCTTTTGCCAGATTTACTACTGTCCCCCAGTGGTGAGTTGGTGAAGTCCACTCCCAGTTCTTCCAGAATAGAAGGATGATTCATTACATTAATGGGTTTAAATTTCTGTGTAGGTGCCGGGGTTGGTGAGAGGGAAATACACAAAATACACACACTTACAGTAATATGACACATTATACATAGCCCCAACAGAAACATGCACACTCATACACCGACCTACAGCGGATTGGTGTTGATTCCCTCGGGATGATTTGTCATGGAGTTCCAGAGGGTGGGGTTAAGGATTCAGCTCGCGCTTACACGGCACTTCAGTGAGAGCATTTTTCTGTCTCCCTACCTTCATTCCAATACACACAAACATGCACCTGCAAATATTCAAACAGCCCAGCACTACTTGAGGTGGATAGGTCACACACACGCTTGCAGCGCAGACCTCGGCAACCGTGGGATAATTGTAACTGATCGAGGATTTTACCGTCCTCCAAAGCCAGCAGATGGGTGCACTCTTGTGGAAAGGAATTAGAATCCATTATTTCAGAGAGCAGGGACCAACAGCAGAGGGTGGGCAGCAGGAGGGAGAAGGCTCTTCTACCTACTTCATTTAAACAGAGACAGGTCTGCACACACATCTATGCGCCTCTGAGTGTGCACACGTCTTGTCGCACTGTACACCCTCTGGGGTGTTTAGAGCGGTAATAGACTGACACTCAAAATGCTGACGTTCCCAATTTAGCAAACAATTCAGCAATGCATTTTTGAAAATCTCAAAGGAATAGTGAGCGTGGATGTTCAGCTTCTTTCGTGACCTTTTGGAAACAACTGGTTATGTTTAATTTAAATGTATTGACTGACAGCAATACATCATGGTTTGTTGCTGTGAGGCAAGAGCTGTTGGTACATATTAGTTTTGAATAACTCATGTTAAGTTACTGTACAGCTGTCAATGTGGCTTTAAAACACATGAACTGGCAGGCAGCAAGCTTGTATGTAACACTGAAGTGGGATTATACTGGTTACCTTTCCAGATGTCACTAGTTCACTAATCACTATTTCATTAGGAACTAGAAGGGCACTCAGTAGAGCATATACCTCGCCCACCCCAAATTTGCTATGTGCCAATACCATGCTGCAATAAATATCACCCAGTGTTGTCATACTCCATGAGGTTCAGCTATATTTTGGTGCTAGTTGCATGTCACTGGCTTTATTTCCAACTCTACAGGAGGTAATGATTTTTTGACCCCATCATTTTCAGCACTCTGGATCACTGGATACGAAAATTGTCCTTCAGTCATGAAAAAACTTCGCTATATGACAAAACTTGTGCTCATGTTGCACCCTAATTACTTTTAGAGGATTCTGACTTATCCTCATAAGGTTAGACCCAAATATGTTACTATTGTCCCTTTCTCACAATGGTAAAGAATTCTTTTATAAAATCCTGGTTGGAGCCCATCCCAGCTTTCATGGGGCATGCCGTGAACAGGTTGCCAGGTTATTGCAGGACTCCATTACATATTCTGGATTTTAATTTATGCACCAATGGCTGAATCATGCCTTGCCACCTTAGCCCAAAGCAATGTCTGTAATTTCCTCCAAGAATTCTAAATTTTGGACAGACCACACGACGGTTATCTGCTTCAGCTCGGTCCTCATGAAAATGAGGAGGGGCTTGGGGAAATAAAGTTGTGTTTTCTGGATCTTTCAAGCTTAAATGATTTGCTTATCATCACATATACACGTTTTACTCAGCAGCCATAATCTGTTGGAAGCAGAGCTGTAAAACTAACAATAAAGCAGTCAGAAATATCACCAATTTCCAAAGGTAATATGCAATATACTGCTCAGAAAAATAAATTGAAAGCCACACGTCATATCTTGATAGATGAAATATTCAAGTTTAAAAACTTCACTCACAAACCCAGTGTCCTTTGTTCAGAACAAAGTGAGATAATGATGGTCAGTATGAACCAAAATTATCGAGCCTTTCAGCACTGGATTCAAAATCACATCCCAAAGTGTTCTCAAAAATTGTTCAAGTTTTCCCTTATTTATTTTTGAGCAGTACAGTATATATACAAAACACATACCATATAGCACCCTCTGCCTCCGTGTTTGCACCTAACCACCAGTGGTTAGGCGCTCTCCTCTCCCTTTCCTCTACGTCTGTTTCTACATCTTTTCATCCATTACATCTCTTCTCTCCTCACGGCCTCACCTATTGACCTCTGCTTGCTTGGGGATTTGAGGATTACACAGAACTCTACAATAGTGAGGACATTCTTAAGCTTCGACACCTAGCCTTGACAACAAACACGCCACCTTTCCATGGAGAGGGTGAAATTGAAGTTGACACTGTTCTGGAGAGTTACTGGAGGTCAAAAGAGATTCACTTTATTAAATTACTTTCTGTCTCTGTCTGCATCACTTTTAGTCCGTATCTTACAAACACGCACACTTTAATTTCCTGACTTAAATGGTACATCTTTGGCAGTTCCCTCGCTCTCTCTTACCTCAGTTCGTATCACTTTTCTTTTTTTTCCAGCTCCAGCATGCATGCGCAGCCATCATGTTGCTGTGACTTGTGTGTTTAAATTGCACTGCTCAAAAATAATGCAAAGAAATGACCAGAGAGATCTTTTAACTAATTTAAAGTATCAATACTCCAAAGTGGGAACTATTTGTTGCAAGATAATTAATTGCATTGATTTTTTTTTATTTATTTAAAGGAAAAAGCTTAAAACATTGATATTAAAATGTACTTAAAGTAAGAGTAGCCTTTGTGCCATTAATGTGTCTATCACTTTAATGGAACACTTGATGAAGACATGAGCTTTTGAATTTCCCAAGAGATCAATAAAGTCATGTCCTATTCTAATCTTTTTTAGATGAAAATACAAAGTAACTAGAGTTCTCAAATAAATGTAATGAAGAAAAAAGGGTTGCATCCCTCTTGATGTGTTAAGTATGTCAAAACACTAAGTGCAGTATTTAAGTAAATGTACACTTAAAGGACTGTGCAACACTTTCTCAAGCTGTCTGTTTAGTTATGTTAATGTTTTGTGATAAATTACATATTTATATTCCAACACAGAGATTAAAATCACACACTGGGAACCCTTAAAGGTCACGCTGCAGATGTGTCATTATATGTGGTTGTAGCCCCACAGTGACCCAGTGTTGAGTAACCCATGGTGACCGGTATGGTAAGTAGTGTGTCAGCGAAACAAAGCTGAATGTTTAAGTGTGTGAGCGGTCGTCATTAATCACTAAGTCTGGGGCATAGAGCAGGAGACTGCAGTATGATAAATGAACTAACGGCTTCTCTCATGCCTAACCGAAAGAAAGAGGGAGCGGGGAAAGCAGGCAAATGAGAAACTGTACAGAGATGTAGCCACGAGCAGCACCGCACACCATGCTATAAAGTCAAACACAACACCCTACTGTGCATCATATACAGAGGTTTATTTATTGCTGCCTTTAAATTGCTCACTGCGGTTGCAGTGAGGCCGAGATGCGAGAAAGGTGTGGACACACTCTTGATTCTTATCCGGCTGTTATTTTTTTTTCTCTGAGGTGCCAATCTCAGCATGCTGAAGTGGAGTGAGAAAAGGTTATTTTACTGCCTGCCTATATAATGCAGTTTCCCCCTTAATTTTGCATTCTCTTTTTCTAATGGTAGAAGAGCACAAAACATCCAGAATATGCACACTTCTCTATATTCAATAAGCTCCATGTATTTTCTGAAAGTGAGACTGTATATAAGAGATGGACATCTGTAAACGCAACACCAATGCGCCAGTGTCTAAGAGTCTTAAACCTGCATTCACCAGCAGGGGGAGCAAGCCTGATTGTCTGTGGCAAACAGACCCTTTTGCTACAGTGACCTGTGACCTCAGTAAGAGCATTTTTAATTAGTTTATGGTCTCACATCTTATTTGAAACAATATGATGCTCATTTTTTTAAATGAAAAAGTATTCTAAAGTAGGATATGATTGAGGGTGTGGTAACCTTGTGACTGATACCATTGTATTGACCCTGAGTTTCTCAGTCAGCTCTATACCTTACTTATCACAGTCAGTTTTGAAACACCAAAATGGTGATGGCTAAAATACTCAGCTCAAAGCTTAATGTCCAACTTTTATGAGACAGAATAATAGAAGATACAAATATGACCTCACTGGAATCTGTCAGTTATGCACTACTCAGTTGTGTGAACTTTAATAATACGGCAAAATATGGCTGTGGAAAGAGTTGGCTAAATTGCTTAGATGTGTTGGTCCGTGATATTTTCTGGAGCAGAAAGCACGACCTAGCGAGTTATTTCCTGTTACATTCAGCCTGTGCTTCCATCTTGGCTTACAGGTGACCCTCTGTTGTGGTCTCGTAGAGTGCTACTTAGAAGACGTGAGGCAATGTGACTTGACACTTCAGTCGGCTTTAGTTTCAACTTGGTGTGCCATGTCCATAAGGGTCTACCCACAGATTGTCTTCACTGCCTGCCGTGAACTCAACTTTATGCTTACTGTCAGTGTGTATTTTCACTCAGGCAGTCAGTCATGTGTTTGTGTTTGTGTTTGAGCATGTGTGTCTGCCAGCTGTAAAGCACAGTCATTATCCAGGCTGTACCAAGCACTCACGTTAAGTCAGTCACCAGTAAGAGTTTCTCTACATTTAAGCCAAAGGATGCCTTTAAAGAGAGACTATTTAGATAATGGTAGCTTTTACCTCATCGGGCTGCTGATGCGCAAGTTCAGTGACAGGTAATCAAAGAAAAGAAGCACCCCATTCATCCCGGCATCACTCTATATTTGACACAACAAGGGAAGACAGGGTGAGGAGGCAGACATAATGAGACCTGTCTCCTTATTAGAGGGTCTCTTCTTTCAGAAATTGCCCTTTCATCCTCTTCCAGTCACTGCAGCCTCTGTTTGGTCAAAGTGGCAACGGCAAGGTCAGGGGGCATGATGTAAAGAGAGGAACTTGAAATACAGAGTACATCAACAAAATGTGGTGAAAACTTAACCAGAAAGAAACTGATGTACGCTAACGAGGGAGGATGGAGCAAGGATGAAGAAGTGGAAAAAAAATTATGACAAGGATGGGGAGAGATAGGCGGGGGGAAGTGGGGAGAGAGCTGGCACTGGAATGACATGCATGAACAGCAAAGCGAGCAGGGGAAAAGGCGGCTTTGCCATTCACTTTGAAGCTTGCTCCACTTCTGTCTCTGTTACGTAACAGAAAAATGAAGAAAAACAAGTGCCAAAAAACTAGGCGAGGGGGGGGGAGCAAGACAGAACTTCTAAACTTCAGGGCTGTGATGTTTCCGGCAGGCGAGTGGCTGTATTCGGCTGATGGGGTTAGTCACCATGCTGTACCAAGCTTTGGTGTTGAGTGAGGGGTAAAAGAGTTAGCGGAAAAAGAGGAAGATCAGTCAGTGGTGTGAAGAGAGACAAGAAAGGAGGCTTGAGAGGAGGCGGTCGGACAGAAAACGATAAGGAGACAGAGGAGAGAAACAGAGGAGGAGGTATAAACAGAAAGGAGAGGAGAAGGACCACACTGAACAATTTCAACCCGAGAGATCCAGCTACAGTAACTCTCTTTCTTCTTCTCCATTTCTGTGTTACATAATCAGATCTCTTTGGAGACCAGATGAGGCCCTTCACGTACGCCTGTTGTCTGTTAACTAAAGAAGACCCCTGGTTGGAGGCCATAACTTCATCCAGCAATCAGGAGTAGTTTTGCACTTTGGCTAACACCTTTATACCAGCTCTAGTTTAGCTTTTTTGTGACAATCAATCTTCGTGATGTCACCATCGCCCACGGCAGCGAATGTTGCTATGGAGATCAGTAGATCTGCACTGAACTACTGTCTTAGGGAGAGCGTGTGTGCAGGCTCACATTAGTGCATGTGTTTGTGTGTGTGTGTGTTTGCGCGCATCTGTTTGTGTGTGCGCGTGTGTTTTTCTGTCTGTGCACACGGTTCATCTTTAATTGCCATCTGCAATCTGTATCCTGAACACAGTCAGTAATTCAAGAGGCCCAGCATGTGGTAAATAGCTGAGACTCATTTACAAGTGTGTTAATGGACTTTCTCTGTCTTTGTCTTTCTTGTGTCCCCTTCTCTTTTCCTCTCCACAGTCACACATGCAGATCAAAATATATTGCTGAGACATTATAAAAGTGTTTTGTGTATGATTTGCATAATTTTATGAATAAACACAGCCAGGTAATTATCTTCAATTTTGCCATTACCATAAACATTGTCAGGTCAGCTGTGATTGGTTGCTGCCTGTATAACAGGTCCGGTGCTAGCCTGGAGAGGTAGGGGAGTCAGCTAAAAATGTAGTGAGGCTTTCTCTTTTGATATTCCTGCTACTGTTCAGGAAAGTTTGTAAATTTGAAATAAAATAAAAAAAACTGACATCTTTTTTTACCATTCATGGGATGAGACAGAGACTCATTTCCTTTAACTATTTTAGCCTCCTCTTGCCTTTTTTCTGCACTTTTCTCCTCCCAGATTCCCTTCTTCCTGCCTTAACTACTCCCTTCAACCCCTGAAATGTGTTATTAGCATTAAACAATGGAAGAATAGGCATGCTAAGTAGTAGCTTTGCTTTCCTTAATAACTATCCTCTATGGTAATAATTGCCCCTTTGAAACAACAGAAAAAAAATCTTCTTGGGTTCCTAGGCAATAAGCATGCAGCTGCAACTGTTTTATGTTGTGGGGGTGCCTTCTTAGTGTTACATACTGTATACAGCACATCATTAAAGATCTCGCACTTTTTTACTCACTCTTTTTTTGTTGTTGTTTTTATCCTCGTTAGTGACAGCTAGCTCGATTTATTAGCTCAATGAACCAAAAGGAATTTGAAACAACATTTGCATTGTGTGTTTTTCAGTTTAATCCATTTTTGCATAAAAAAAAGGTAGATTTTGTTATTTTGGTAAGTGTATGAAGATTAGATTCATTACACCCCAGGACTGAATTTTACAAAACCCTTTTTTTAAAATAACTGTAAAGTAGCAAGTGCTAAACTACTGAATAGAGCAAGGCCGGTGACTAGCAACTGACTGACAGCAAAGATTAAAACAGGTTCCAGGTGGAATCAAACTAGGAACACTGAGTACTCATTTCTAGTGGAAGATCTAAGGTCTGTTGGAGCCCTACATGGACATTCCTCCAATTAGTCTTTATCTCCATTACTGTATGAAATAAATAATTTCCCACAACAACAATCCTGTAAAACAATGGGTAAAACATTGCTTCAAAAATGGCCATGAGACCATGTTTATTTTGGTACAGTAACAGTGCCCAATACCATGTTGTCTGGTTATGAAGTGTCAATACTGTAACTATTAGTTTAGTTTAGTTCCAGTCTGCTAGCTATGCCAACAAGTCAGTGCTGGTGTCCCGACTCAGACTGCTGGCTCAGAGCTCTCAACTCATCACAGCCAGCAGAGCTGGACCCATTAGACTGCTCTGCTAACTAAGTTAACTAGTGTTAAACATCAAGGTAAACAAAGGAAATAGTGTGATGTTAGTGAAACTTACTTAAGCATCCCTACCACACATTTAAAGCTGGATGAGTAACATTTACTGTCAGTAAAAAATAAAAAAAAACTCCACCCTCTTTCAATTCACGTTTTTACTCATCAATCATAATAAAAACCACCTGACCCCTAGCAAATGAGCTAAATAAGACCTCAGATACTCACTTCCATGAAGCTTTCCAAAAGAAGCAAAGACCACTCAGTTTGTTTCTACCACTCAGCTGTGTACAATATTTAACAAAAAGCAATGATATTGCTGGACCAGCTGGGTGGGACTGTGAAATGAAGGAGCAGAAGACAATAGTTCCAATATTATGCACATTGCTTTGGTCACTCTTATGGGGGTCTGTGATGCCACTTACTTATGAAAAGGGAAGATTAAATGATTCTATAATTGCCTGGTGTGACATAGTGACCATTGTAAAAGACAAAAAAATATTGTGTAGCCTCAACCCAGCGTAAGAAGCAATTTTGTCTCCAGCCTTATCTGAATACTTTCTCACATGATGTACATCTCAGAGGCACATTAGCTGAGCAATATCTGATCCAGACCAAAGCAGAAAGGGCTCACGTTTTCATTCTTATTAGAAGCTTAATCCAAGGACTGCATCTACTGTATCATAGTGCTTTATCATAGTGTGTAGCATAGTGTTACGTGAGAAAGCAGCTTTCATTGTAATAAACTGTTACTGAAAGGCAACAGTCTAAAGAAGAAAAGTTTTATTTGGTTTTTTATTTCTTAAGTAAATTACTAATCCACATTTTTATTTCCAGTCCTACCCAAAAAACTAATGACAGCATTTATTTGAACAATATTTGTTCTTGGTCAGTGAAAAATGCAGGAACATGTGACTTTAACACCAGCGCTTGTGGTTTCCTTTCCTTTCCTTTAACCTTGACAGCAACATTTCTCTCTTTGGTTACTCTTAACCCTAAAAGCAGTATATTGATATTGTTTTTATGTTTTTTTTTTTTACTTATTTAGTTTGAAGCTTATTTCATTTTTCTAGCTATTTTTCATTATAGTTTTTAGAACAGTTGCTTGTGTGGTTGTATTTTTAAAAAAGGTAAAAAATCAGGTCGATATTACCATTATAATCTGGATAGTCCTAATAGTTTTGTTTTTGTAGAATTGTTCTTTCTGCTATTCATGCACTCATTAAGTGTCACTGCATAAGTCTGGCCTTTTTTTTTCCTATGTGAGGTGTGGCTGGCAGTTATTATAAAGCTAACAACTTCACTCTGTTGGCTTGCTACCTGCTAATAACCTTTCTGCCCTCTTCTTACTTAATTTCCTCTCCACTCAGTGGCTTTTCTAATCGCATGTGCTCCCCTATTAGAGATAACGTGACCTTTTGTGTGTTGGCAGTTTCCTGTGTGACCTTTAAGAATAAGGCAGACTGAGAACAGATGTGGATCGAGTGGAGCATAATGTGTAGCTAAAGTGGATTCCATCACTGATTCAACCAAAGTAGGCCATTACAACATTTTGTCCTCAACTGTAAAATGAGAAAATTAGTCACCTTTACGTACACGGAAGTGTAGCCAAGCTTACAAGGACTTCTCTGGCCTCATCTCTTGTTCGCTTTAGTAGAACAGGCCCACTGAATCAGGCCGTGTTTCACAAGTAATCTGTCACTTTCACTCTTTCATGTTTTTCCTCCTCATCACTTTCTGTACCACTCCTGTCTGCAGCTCCATCACCCTTCAGTTTATCTCTCTTCCTTTTGTGATTCCTGTTCCTAATGAAATTTGTGAATTTGTTTTTGATATTATAAGTAATTTAGTAACAAAGATTTCTTTTTCTATTTTATAGTTATAGTTTATGCTCAGCAGCTGGTAAGAAATAGCAGTGAAAAATGCAGCTTTTCAATATACGTATATGGGCACTGCATCCACACAGTTCTATTTAATGGTGTCTTTCCCTCAATCAGGCTCCCTGTTTCTTTGTGAATGTGGTTGCTCAAGCATGCACTAATGTTATTTCCAACAGAACAACAGTATTCCCTTTTGGCTTTAACTCTGTTTGGGAAACATATAACTTTTCCATTACTTAAATTCCCCATGCTCTGCAGGTAGCTTGGCTTTTCACCTGTGTGAATGAACAGCATGCCCACGCACTGGTGAACAAACAAAATATATACACGCAAGCGTGCAAACGGGCAAGGACTGCAGTACACGACTGCATAA
>VUQJ01023696.1:11076-24904 GCA_015108635.1 Andinoacara biseriatus
TTTTATTTTCTTTGTATCTGCACCTGATAATTGGTCCCATACTGACAGTTATTATAGAAAATACTAACAAAGCAAATTAATGTTTACAGAATTGGTCTGATCGAATGGATGGAAAATACCTGTACTCTAAAGGACTTTGTGCACAACACAATGACTGGTGAGGAGCAGCAAAGGGCAAACAGGTACTGTAAAAAAATTTATTGATTTAATATAAGGCAGCAATTTTTAGAGAGTGTGATAAGTATGATGACATGATGGCTGGAATGTCTTTGTCTTAAAGTTCTGCGAATGAATACAACTCCTGGCTCTCATCCTTTGCTCCAAAAGATAGAAAAAATGCAAATCATATCACATTTTATGGACTGGCCTATAAGTGAGTTCAATTTTTACTCGTATAGCACTGGGTTCAACCAATTTGAATAATTTTCTTGTTATCTGAAAAAGTACTTTTAAGATTAGGCACTGCAGCAGGGTGGGAAAACTGTCAGTCTTGATTTTACACTTGCACATTATTCTTTACCAGGAAAGCTAAACGTGCCGATGCTGTCAACAACTTTATGAAAGTACTGCAGTATGTGCCCAGAGATTTGCTGAAGTAAGTTGTTTGTGAGTGTATATTATAACTGCTCAGGATGGTTAACACTTGGAATAAAAACTTATTTTCTGTCTTTTATTTTCTAGGAGAGCTTTTCTGAAGATGTGCAACAATCCGGAGGCCTTTCTGTCCTTGCGATCCCACTTTGTTAGCTCTCATGCTCTGCTGTGTGTGAGCCACTGGATCCTTGGGATTGGAGATCGCCATCTCTCCAACTTCATGATCAATATGGAAACAGGAGGCATGATTGGCATTGACTTTGGTCATGCATTTGGCTCAGCCACACAGGTGTGTTCAGTGAAAGGAGTGTTCCCTTGCTTAAAGCAAAATGTGAAAAAATGAGCAATAAGGGATTAATTTTCATGTCTTTAGGTTGGGAAAATGGATCATAGGCCTCATCTGGTTTAGCTGTATGATTCTTACCAGCTGTGACCAGCTGTATGAATGTGAAGCATGTTGGAAAACAAATAGTCATCACCTATAAAGATAAATCTCTTTCTGTGCTGTCCTTTATCTTCTCCCAGTTCCTTGCTGTGCCTGAGCTCATGCCTTTCCGGCTGACTCAACAGTTTGTGAATTTAATGCAACCCTTGAAGGAGTCCGGTTTGATCCAGAACATCATGGTTCACTCACTGCGGGCCTACAGGGCTGAGCCAGACCTTCTGCTTAACACCATGGATGTGTTTGTCAAGGAGCCTTCCCTGGACTGGAAGGTAACCATTGAATTATGGGATGTATTCTGGATAATATTAGTTAAGAAAAACAAAAAAAGCTCATAAGAAGCTAAATTGTAGGTTGTGGTTTTGAGAGAACACTTCAGCAAATGCAACCAAAGTCTGCTCAGCTGTGATTAGTCACAAGCACTGAGACTACAAGTGGGCTACAAAGTGGAAACCAGAAAGCTTCTTAACCTTTGCCTGCATACGCAGATATCTGTTTACTGAAATATACAGTTAGCTTTCACAGGACTTGCTGAGACTTCCACTCCTGTGAAGATTGTGGCATTGTGTTAACATACAGCGCTTTGAGTACCTTGAAAAGCATTATATAAGTCGAAGACATTATTATTATTATTATTATTATTATTATTATTATTATGAGGCTACCACCATGATCACTTACCTGGAACATAAGATGCTTGGTTTATTTTTATTCCTTTGCCCAAAAATCAAAGATTATTCAGGTTTCTGATTTTCTCTGTCACTGGTATTGTTACTAGTGAGCGTCTGATCATGTGTAGCTGTGGGATGCAGGCAGCACATGCTGAATTTTTGGTAAATAGATCCAGATTGCAATGTTACATACCGTTTGTGCCATGCTCCGTTTCATTTGTGGCTCTTGGTCATAATTTTGCTTTTGAAATTAAATGGATAACATTTTTCGTTTTAAAATGTTGATTCCCGCTACGCAGTCATTTTTCAAATACTGTACAAAGAAATTGTCTTTCTGTTATCACGCAGAACTTTGAGGTGAAACAACTGAAGAAAGGAGGCACATGGACAGAGACTGTGAACACCAAAGAAATCAACTGGTATCCCTTGCAGAAGGTTAACTTTGCCAAGAGAAAACTGGAAGGAGCAAATCCAGCTGCTATAACCAGGTATATCATTAAATCAGAAAAAGGAAGACCAAATATGACTGCATTCATGTTCTGTGCTATTACATAAAGATGAAGAACCCCTGTGTTGGCATCCATGATGGTGGAAAGTCTCAATACTCAACTAATAGTGACACTTTATCGAGTGAGTGTTATGACAGCTCTAAAATCAGAAACCTTTAACACAATGTTCAGTTGTTATGACAGGGATCTTTCATAGCTCTCCAGTAAGGACCTATATTGTATTCCATCTTTATGTTATTGCTCTCTATTTGATTTTGTTTGTGACTCGATGTTTTGGGTTTATTTTGTCAGTGAGGAGTTGAAGCTGGGCTTTGAGAAAGATGCTGCCTTCCCGGGGATGCAGTCAGTGGCTCTGGGGACTGAGGAGCACAACATTCGTGCTAAACTTCCAGCGGAAGGCCTGTCAGTGGAGAAGCAGGTGGACTGTCTGCTCGACCAGGCCATGGACCCAAATGTGCTCTGCAGGGTTTGGATGGGCTGGGAACCCTGGATCTGATTCATTCACAAAAGCTTAACGTGTAGGAAAGTAAATTTTAGGGCCTGAAAGAATCCTGTAATATCAAATATGCTCTCTAATGTAGCTGTGAAAGATCTTTGTATGTCTTTTGTTCTTTTTATACCAATTTGCATGGCAGGATTGTATAATCTCTGGAAAGAAATGAAGAAATAAAATTCTGGGTATGAAATAAAGTTCTAAGATTGCTATATTCATACTGTACTGTATAGTTATGGCAATGTTTTATTATGCATTCAGCCACATATTCATAACTCAACTGATCATTTTCTAAGTTGCAGTTTTAAATAATCAGTCTTTACATTCACGTTTGTGCATTCAGCAGCAGTTAGAAGTTTGTGTCATTTATTGTGTCAGTCCTTTATTTTTAATGTGTTTAATTTAAAGAAGCAGACATCGCTTCCCTGAAATTTTAGTAATAGTAATACAAGTCCCAAAACCTGAGGATGGAAATGGTTATTCAGGGCACAGGGCAGGTAATCAGTAAACCTTCACATTAAGAGCAGGATTTATTTCGGAAGTTTATAGATGAGCAGCATAATTGATCTTCACACATTAGTGTTACTGTGCCTTTTATGCTACAAGTTGCTAAAGTCTGTCAATTTATTAACCTAACAAATATCAGCACGTTAGTTTTATCAGTGCAAACGTTAAGCATTTAGCTAGTGTATTGTTACACCCAACACAAAACAAGATGAAGTACATGAAAGTCATGGCTGTGTACTTACTGGCTTAAAAATTGAAATCACCTTTCTTGATTGCATTTGCTGATAACTAACATTAACATCTTTAAAGTTAGGATATCATCGCTCTCCCTGTGAACTGGTTGCCCAATAACTGACACGGGTTTTAAACGGGTTTTTAACAGTGATTACGTCTCCAAACTGAAGCAACTCAGACGCATGTATGTGACATCTCCTCTCTTTAAATTTCACTTACAGTCAGAAAGCTTTAAACCAAACGTGCGTCTAAGAGATTGTGCTACTCTTTCATTTTTGTAAAAGTATGGGAAGTATTAAAATGAATACAAAAGCTTACAGGAACTTCTGTCAAAATAGTTTTTGACTCATGAATCCCACTTATTTAAACATATTCAAATTTCTGCAAGCTGTAAAATAAAATGGCTTAGGACATAAACCTCTGGTAGATAAAAGCAGAATTTTGGTAACCTTTGAACAGCCTGCTTAATGTACAACTGGAAAGTGCATCACAAGAGCAGAAGTAATGAAGCGTGTACTGATTACTGAAAGCTTTGGCTCTGATGTGCAAACTCTTGCTAAACCAAAGTTCTGCTGAACGCTTGATGCAATTTGTTTTCTCACTTCCTTTTTTCAGCATGTGGAACACGTCTATGTTCAGTTTACTGATCTAGAAAAGAGGCAGATGAACCACACTGAGCCCTGTAGTGCTTCAATTACTTGCTTATCAATTACTGAAATAACCAGTTAATCAGTTACTTATTGTCTTTCTTAATCAGTCTCTTCTCAAACACAAAGATATTCTTTACGATCGTGTCCCGTTTTGCCAGAAAATGGCTCCAAATATTAATAATCACTGTATTTGTCTATCAGCTGAACAAATCATCCAGTCACAGTGGAAGACAGCCAAAATGAAAGGTTTACTATGCTTAACACTTAAGTCAGTTGTAAGATCAAAAGTTCTTCGCTGAAACAAGAGATGACTAAAACACATTATGATTGAAATTTTGGAGAAAAAAATGCCCAAACTGGGGTAGATGCTAATTTTCAGATGGGCACTCTTCTATGCCCTTCATCCAGTTTGGATGAAACTGGATTGGTAGTAGCTGATATTGTATTGAGTACAAAATCAGACCAAATTTTTAATTTTATCTTCTTGACCTTTTGGCATCTGCTCCAACCTTGGATTTGACCTGGAAATCTGTAATGTTACATTTTTTAAAAAAAAATATCCTGTAAGTAATTTTAACTTTTACAATATGGTGTTGAAAGTACTGACTCGCAGAACATAAACAGGCATGCAGACAGGTTCTGAAACCATCTCTACATGTCACAATATTCGGGGTAATTGATGAAACTGATGTTTCTGCATGTCACAACATCCCACCTAGATACTACATGTTTCCTGGATCAGTAGGCTGACCTCTAATATTTCTGTGAATTCATGTGGAATACTCCATTACATTTTCTAATATAGTTTGATATCAAATCTTGTCTATATAGATGTTTTTTCAGATTTTTAAAATTGTTACACAATTAAGGCTCAAATATTATATGAAGCAATTATGATCACATAAGACAACATAAGCTTACAATTTATGGTTAAAACATCTAAAGAATATACAGAGATGAAAAAAAGAAGAAAAAATTTTGAATATTGAATCATATTTGAATTTATCCCATCAAAAATCCATCTATTTTATCTTCAGAGCAGACAACCTCCGGGAAATTGATGACCACACCTGTTGCAGATCTAAATTCTACTAACACACCTGGACTTACTGAGTAGCAAAATCTTCATGCTTATTGCTAATGTGAACCGTAGTGTTGCATGACAAAAAAGAAAAACACAAGCACCAGTTAATCCATGTTTAATAGATGATACGATGCAAAAACAGAAACAGTTCAAATGAAAGACAAATGTTCAGAACTCAACATTTAAGTAATGTTTACAAACCCAGTGTCACAGTCTTTTAACTTCTTTTTGCACAAAAATGGCAACATTTCATGCAGCCAGTGATCCAGAGCATAAAGTGTCACCAACACTTTGGTACTGACTGCATCACAATGGTGGATTAGTGGGACAGGGCTGGTTGTTGTAGTGTGTTCACAGTTCATATCACAGAATTATTCAAGTTAAATTACTGGCTTGGAATAATTTCTTTGGCATGCAATTTTCATAAATTAACACTGTGGCATTTTCAATACGCATAATCCTCCACTGCTTCCTAGTTCCTTTACAGGTCTCTTTGGAATGCCATGGCTATTGCATGAGATGTTTATGCTATATAATAACAATTTCTGGGGGACATAAATCATACTCCATAAAAACAGTGATACTGAGACGTTATCTTTTGGTCACTGTCCATGTAGTGTGAAAGCGATTTGTAAGCATTTTCCCCCCTGTGACAAGTGCTATTTTAATGCATAAATTTATAAACCCAAGTAGAACCCACATTTTACAGATCTAAAAACAAACAACCAAAAACACCCAAAAGAAAACTGAAATTTGAACATAAGCTTTTTCTCAATAAAAAATAATTTCAACATTAGTAATCATTTTATCTAAAAAAAAATTATATTCAATTTGCACTTACACTTGCATACAAAATAAAAAAATATCAAGTCAAATATGTAACACCCCAATATAAAAACTGTTGGGTGGAGGAAAAACAAAACAGCTGTTGGCCAACAGACCAGAACCGAGTTGTAGAAAGGCTGTTACTGCTGAGGCACCTTCATCTATCAGCCATAAGAATGGTCTGAGGATAACTCTTCTGCATAATCTGCATTATGTTAAATTACTGCATAAATAACTCAATTCTGAATCAAGGGTATACCAAAATGTGTTACTAATACACACAAATATTTCATTATAATAGATCATTTTCAAGTTTAGCTTACATGCCTCCGGGGTCTGGAGAGATACCAGTTGTTAGTGTATATTCTCTGACAAAAAGAAAATTAAGCCAAAAGCGAAATATCAAATAGTTTAAGGTCTCCGGGTTAAGGCGCAGAAAAAAAAATATTACTTGTCTCTTGCAAGTATTGTAGGTAACAATTACCAATACACACAGTGACGACAAATGAGTACCCTCGCAATTCGAAAAAATGTAGTGCATTCACTCCCTACATAAACACTCTTATCGTTTATATTTAACGACCTTAACTGCAATTATTTTATATGAAATCTACCAAAGTGCATGATGCGTTTAATCTGTAATTCATACTGGGCGTTAAGATCTGTTAGCTCTTTTGGTTATCTCCATGTTAGTTTTAAAGTAATTTGGTTAGGTCACAAGTAATTCTTTTTCAGATACAAATAACCCAGTTATATTTAGCTGAGACATTTAAGGTTACAGTAAGTAGAGTTCAAAAATAGTACACAAAAGAATTAAAAAAGAAGAGCTCTTGCATAAGAAATGTCACTGTTAAACCTTGTTGCACATTACAATCACTTGATCTGGCTCACTGTTATCAGCACATTTATATTAAGGAGAAGCAATTTCTAATGATGACCAAAACCCTGCTGGATTGACTACATGCAATAATTAATCTTCCAAAGTTAGACAGTGAACCAGCACCCTTTCACCTGATACTAAATTGATGCACACTTCTCCAAAAGCGGATTTTTCTTTTTTACTTCATTACATTCCATTTAGACACGGAAAATCGAATCATATTCACTAATGCCACAGACCCCATGTGTCGCTTTTATATTTGGAGAAACTGCACATCAGTGAGACACAGTATGGTTTTCATTGTTTACTTTTTCTAGCCATTTAAAAATGAAAAACCCCATTCACTGATACATACCAAGTGTAAAGCTTTTCTGAAAAGCATCCGTGGGTCAAATATTTTCTAGTTTGTGCTCTTTTAAACATCCAGCTAATCGCAGCAGAATTGTGAGACACTCCTTTAAGATAGTGTTGTCTTCAAGTAGCTTCCAAATTAAAATGATAATGGTGATTTCTTTAAATTTATTGGCTTAAATTAGTATTTGTGCAATGGTATGAACACCAATGGGCTGTGGGAGAAAAAGAGTGAAAGTGCCGAATGATCCCATTCAGTTAGCAAATAGCAGTCACAGACTTTTAGTGGGCTGGGAAATATTACCCACTTGTCTTCCCCATCATGTAGTAACAAATAAAATAGGTCCATGTTATACAAAAAGAAACTATTTGTGACTTGATGTGCATAGCATACATACTGAAGGCATGACGTTCTCAGCTTTACAGGATTTAGTGTTACATACTGTTATATCTTGGGTCTCCACCCATTTATGAACTGCATGAGTTTCTTCACCTGCAGTTTGCTTAGCTTGAAGTCCTCAGACAAAATCTCCTCAGTGAGCTGCAGGAGTAGATTCCCATCGATCTTCTCCGACACGAAAAGAGAAACAATGTCATCTGGCAGGCCGATAAACTTCAGACACTTGGAGACCTCTTCAATAGAAAGGCCAGCCAAGCTTGATGGTGGCTGCCACGGTGTAGTGTGCGAAAAGGATGGACAGTTCAGAGTTAGAGAGTTTGAGATGGAATATATCTCTTTTGTGCCCTGCTCGTGTTGAGGAAGTGAGGAATTCAAAGTTTCTGGCTTACTGTCACAGACTGACTCTGACAGCACATCTGTGCACTTCTTTATGGCATTTGATTTTGGTGTTCTTGGTGGTAAGATTGGGCAGGAGAGGCTCTGTTTGGTGTTAGATACATGTATTATCTTGTCACTGTACATTTCTGAACTGCAGCTTGAAGATTTGTTGCAGAATGGATTCAGAGATGCTTTTGGCATATCAAAGTCCTTACTGCGGTGTGCATACTCTCGGCCATCAAAGTCAACAAGGCTGGTTGTACAGGTTTTTGGGGTGCTTGGGCTTCTCTTTCTGGGGTAACTGTAGTAACTTCGACAGCTTGTAGGCAGAAACTCGTCCATGCAATGCGATTCTCCTCCACTGAAATTGTTTGGCCAAGACAACCGTGAGGAAACCCCATCTGACAGCAAGCTACCACTCGGCGAAGTAGCCTTGGGTTCAATGCTGCTGGAATTATTCCAGCTGCAAGGGTAGCACACGTGGCTTTGTTCTTGTGGGTCAGCTCCCTCTTGTTCACTTGTTCCACTACTTAAAGAAAAATATAAGAATAACAGTAGAGTAAGAATAACCTCATATACACACACCCCCACATCTATTGTTAGAATGTGGGTAAAGGAAGACTAAATTTTAGTGTGCTACAAAATAGTTTGAATGCTTACATGTTGTGGAGACCAGAAGAATAATAGGAGAGGGTTGGACTTGGAGACCGAGTGTCTTGCTGTCGTGGCTTCAACAGGACAGGCACTGATGGCATCTGTTTCAGACCTCGTGGTGGAATCGGTGGTGCATTCAAAAGACGACATTCTTCCTTCACCTGGGATGAAAAGAGTTTATGTTGAAACAGCAACGAAAGCATACATTACATTCTTAAGAGTTTCACACAATCAGGTCCCTTATATTCAGCTTCATATCTGTATTGGCCAGTCAAAGTATTTGCATTTACCAAATACTATATATAGTAGTTGTAGTAATTTTGTTAGTAGTGCAGTCCACTATATAGTAGTTGCTCATGGTGGCTTTTGCTGTAGTATCAAAGGACATTTGCGAGCATGGATACCATCAAATCAACTAGAACTACAATCTTGGGAATGATATAATAGATTATACTCACAGCTTCAGACTTGGGTGGGACCGGTGGAGGAGTAAGAGGCACATCGGAGCTGGTTATTGCACCCAGAGGACAAGTGACTGGGTATGTCAGTGCAGCTGTTGTAGCACAGTCACTGTTGATGCCTCGTATTCCTTCACTTTGAGAGGGTTTTGGGATCTGACTTCTCAAGTGATCCAACCACAGCTCCTCATAGGGAACGTCCAGCTTGTTGATCATTGGTTGTTGGTTTGTGCAGTCCAGCAACTCTGGGAAAAAGTGTTCATTCTCTTCTGAAGGATGAGTATCAGAAGGCAGAAGAGCCCAATCTCCACATAGTGTCATACAGCCCTGCAAGTTGACCTCACTGTTACCGTGCAGGTTGCTGCCATACACACACACAGACAGTCGGTGGAAGGACTGGGTCAGTTCATCTCGAGCATAAGTCAAAGAGCTAGGAATTTGCATATGATTGGGACACCCGCCTGAGGTCCCGCTTCCCCCGCTGCTACAATTACCATTCCCACTGCTTTTTTTGGGGCTTTTGCCATCTTCGTTCCAGTCTGTTCGTACATCCCGGACAGCACGAGAATAATCATCAATATCAAACTGCTCCTGGCAGAACGCAAACCAGCGATGCACCATAGTATCTAACCACAACTCTCCCTGCAGCAGCTCCTCTGGAACAATAAATCTTGGCATGGCCATATGAAAAGGAAAATGGATGGGAATAATTTTGTTGCTCCGTAGAATGCAGCATACAACCACTGTTTTTGTCTGAATGTTGACCAATTTGTAACGATGACCCTCCCTAATGAGGTGGAGGTCATATTGGTTGCGCGGTGGGGTACTGGGTACTGTCACATTAACTGGGAGACGGGTTTTCTCCACAATGTTCCTGATGTTGTGCTCGCCATCTTGCATCTGAAGCTCTAGGGGGCTGCAGGTGCTGAACCTGCCTTTACACTGGAATGGCAGGCTGATGCTCTCATTGGTGCGATGGTTCATGCAAATCAAGCAAGGCATCTTGCCTCGGCCGATCTTACTGATGGAGTTCAGCTTCCCAATCTTCTTAAAAATGGTGTTGAATCTCGATTTCTCTTTGGAGCTTTTGGCATAGAGGATCTCAGCTTGGCCCATTAATGTCAGTTCATCACCAGTGTTTAGTGTAATGTTGTAAACTTCTGTGTCTTCATTGCATTCCCCTGAAGCCATCTATGAAAATATTACATTTATACATTTTTTTAATATCTACTTTACCAAACTTAACTGGACCCTCTTAAAAGATCAAATGTACCTTAACATTGAATGTGATTTCCTCCATGACATATACCCTTTCAGGGAATGCTTTTGCCACCTCTTCCACGCTGTTGAAGTACTGCACAGGCTCTTTGACATCTCTGTCCTGCTCCAGCAACTTGAACTGACCTAGTATATGTAAAGACGCATAAGTGGCACTAGCAAAGTAAGCCAGGAAAGATGTTTGGCATCAATGCCAATCTAAACAACTACAGGTAAAAATAGGTAAAAACAGCTGACTTGTATACTTTAGTGAATAATTCTTCAATTCAGGCAAATATCAGACAAACTGAACAAGCATCTTCTTTATGTGGCTGCATCTCACCTTCATAGTGAACTGGGATCTCTATTTTGGGGCCAATGACATAGTGTCCCTCCTCCAGACTGTGAGCAGTAATAGTTGTCCACTGACGGCAGGAATGAATCAAGAGGTAGTCATTGTCTCTGAGCCCTTCAACCAACTGACCTACAGAAAATAAAATAATGTTTTCAGAGCAGAAAATAGCATCATTTGCATAATTGTAGTTTTAACTTAACTGTCAAGTAACTGAAATTTCCTGCAACAAAAAATGTAAAACACAGCATGTTTATAACTATAATTAACCTTAATGACTACATAATTAAGGTAAAGTTAATATCATATATGAAGAATATCACTGTGACTGCTTCCATTTTTATAGCACTCATGAGCCTTACAGTCCACTCTATTCAAACTGAAGTATTGGCTTGCTAAGCGCACTCAAAGTCACTAACCTCCATGGGCAATGACTAACGGCCTAATCCATACCTCTCTAAAAAGCATGCCCTATTATTCAAAGTACAATACACCACTAGAGTTTTCAAAAGGTTAGTAATGTTTCAGGTGTTTGTACAATGGAGAGAAAGATTCATTTTATTGCTGAGCTGTAATGGCTTTATCTCAAAGTGCAGGCCACAATCACCATGTTTATTTTAGGGCGTAACTGTGGGGTAACAAAGTTGTAAAGACATTTTTCCCCAATAATAATGTAATATATTATACTATATCAACTATATATTAATATATATAGTTTAGTTTGTGGGTTATTTACAGCACTGTGCTTGAGCGACAACTCTTTCTTTATATTTTAGTAGGAAAATGGATGCACCAATTTACTGAAACATGTGAAAGTATAAATGGAAATACAGTACATAAGGCAAACACAGAGTTTGTAAGATAACAAATTTTAAATGCAATATTTGGTGTGACCACCTTTATTCTTCAACACAGCCTGAACTCTCTTAAGCAGCTTTTTTTGTCATTTCTTTAAGTAATTTTAAGGAATAACTCTCCAGGCTTCTTGAAAGACATTCAAAGCTCTTCTCTGGAGGTTAGATGCTTTTTGTTATGTGTTCTGTCAAGATGAGCTCATACTGCTTCAATAATGTTGAGGTCTGGGCTCTGGAGAGGCCAATCCATGACTGTCCAGGTATTCTTTTGTTGCAATAGCAGTGCGTTTTTTCATTTTCATGCTGAAAAATGAAGCCAATAGCAATCAGATGCTACCCAAATTGTACTGCATGGTGGATCAAAATTTGATGGTATGTTTCTGAGTTCATAATTCCATCAAGTTTTATAAGTTCCCCAAGAGCAATGGCTCAAATGTAGCCCCAAACCATGTCAGAACCTTCACCATGTTTTGTGGGTGGCTGTACCTCTCTACTGACATCCACTGTACATAATGACAATGATCTGAACCAGATTTGCATTCATCGCTCCATCAGATTTGTTGCCACTGATTTTCAGTTCAGTTCGTGTTCCTAACTCAGAGCTTTGCTGGTTTTTTCCTATTTCTTAAGGACATGACTTTCAGACACTGTTCATCTGCTGTACACAGTTTATTATATGTTACTAGTTCTTAAGAGTATTACCTTGTGAAACTGTGATATCTTGGGCATTTTTTGTAGACTCAACAAAATAAAGACGAACAAATTATGTGCTTTTGTGACCGGCTGCTAGTAACAAATTCTCCAAAGATTCAATTTAAAATGAGTTCTTTGCTAAGTTGCTTGTTATGTGTAGACACAACACTGGTTCATCCCTTGAGTTAGGTGCCTATTTTTTGTGTGCTTGAAGTAAATAGACAAATACAAGAACTGGACTGAAAATGAGAGAAAAAGAAATTTGGAAAGACCTTCAGAAAGCCTGGAGAGCTATTGTTCAAGACCACTTTTTTAAAATTCCACAAAGTCTCACCCATTGGAATTTTCTTTTTAAATTATTTTAAAATATACTTGTAAAGTCACGTGTTTAGTACAAAATGACAAAACGAAACAGAAACTTGTCACTGTGTTCCAAATTTTCTTCATAGCCTTAAATAACTTTTAGAAATAGTAAATAGGGTCTACACGTTTAATACAAAAAGTTGAGGTCTGCACAACGGATGCAAAGGTATTTTAAAAAGTTCAAATCTCATCATACGAAACTATCTGCTTTGTAATCTAAACTAGACAATACTGTGGCGCAATAGTAAGCCGCACTGACAAAAAAAAAATCAATCGCAAAGATTTATTTTGCAGTTTAGTTTGCCTTTGCTACTAGCTAACAGCTAGCAAACACTGGGCTGATAGCGTGAAAACAAAGTTACTTGCCGTTGTCCAGCTTGACAATTTGAGGCAACTTATAAGCACTGACGAGTTGATCTAATGGTAAGGACGTCGTACTCCATGTAACATCTTTCAAATTGTTGTACAACATTGTTCCAAGGTCCATTTTGCTAGTTTACATTAGCTAACTGGAGCTAGCTATGTGTAAACACGGTCACAAAAGGCTACACTAAGCTAACACACTAAATAATACAGCGTCTCTCCGTCCACAGTGTCATATCATGCATGGCGTGTTTCTTATTAGTCGTCGCATTTTTTCCTTTTAGTTTGATTTACGTATCATAAAGAGTCGCTGTCTGATAATGTAGCAGAGCCATGTTTATTTAGCTATCGCTGGAGCCAGTGCTAGGTTGGATTAGCCGGAGGGAGGCAGCGCGCAGGAAGCTCTGCTGTGATTGGCGGAGAGCTTCAGAGTAGGTGGGCTCAGGGGGCAGAGGACCAATCCCGCTACGAGGTAACTTGACTACAAGAAATGTGTGTTTTCTTCTTAAAATAAAATAAAAAAAAATAGTTTGGTAAACAACAGAAGAAAACGCAAAACAAAAACCTGCTAATTTCAATCTAATTTTTGTTTAATGACACTTTCGATTACACCCTATTTGTCTGTGTTCCTAGAAGTGTATGACTAAACATCACATCACATGTATGATATACTTGGTGATGAGAAAGTATACCAAAATTAGGTTTGCTTTATTTAAACACCACAAACAATAAATTGTCATGCAGATGAGTGAACATCGCATTGAGAAAAAAAAGATGACCCCTTTGCTGTATGACCTGGTGGTGCTGTGATATATA
>VUQJ01023708.1:2607-14891 GCA_015108635.1 Andinoacara biseriatus
AAACAAAACACTTCAAATGACACTTACCCAAAGCCTGTGCTTCCACGTGTAAGCACATTGTTAATAGCAGCTGCGAGGCCAGAACGAGGGCTGTCCACACATTCATTTTGTCCTTCCAACTGGTCCCAGATCTGCAATTTTCTCTGTAGTTACTCATCTGTATGTAACACAGTGGCAGTTTCCCCTATTCCTGCAGAGAATGTCCTTGTCTTCCGTATTGAATCAAAAATGAGGCAAAACTGTCATGTTAAGCCTAATAGAAGCTGCTGACTGGGTTTTTTTGTGTGTGTGTGTGAGTGTGAAGAAGGGATTGTAGGAGTCTTATTGAGGGAGGAGCATCAGGGCCAGAACCTGCTTTTAAAACCTTCCTCAGGCGGCCCCATGCAGAGAAGGAGTGACCTGGGGAAACTCTTTGTATAGGCTCCTGCTGGCTGCAACCAATTCCTGCAGGCTCTTTCACAAATTTGCTGTACACCCAATTGAGTCTCGGAGTCCATGTTTGGCCTCTGAAAACGCATTTCAATCCAGGCCGGAGTCAGAATATTTTTAGACTCTTGAGTTCAAGCTTGGGGTGAATTTCTGAAAACGTGTTTCCCACCTCCAGCAATCAAACTTCTAGTAATTTTTTTAAACACTGCCTGACAAAACTTAAAGAGATTTTTTTTCCCCCAATTTCCTTCCAGGGATCAGATGTAACACCTTTCCCACGTGCCCTTGGTTGCCGCTTCCATCCCTGGGCAAGGTCAGGAAATGAGCACTCTGGTGCTCGCGCCTTAACAAGCGTCCGGCAGAGCTTCAGACAGGCTGCTGGCTCATCCGGCCTCCGGGTCGTCAGCATGTCTGGCACCACGCAACTGGCCACATTTGGCAGAGGTGAGGAAGCTCAGGTCTGACTGATGCTTTGTTTTGTTTTTCCCTCTTTCCTTCCCTGTTCCATTTTATGTTTTACGTCCCTCCAGCCTAATTCCATGTTGCCACAGAACCTGTATTAATGATGCTGCACTCTTTCAAGTCTCAGTGGCTACAAGATGATGTTCCCACTTAAAAGCGTAAACACGAGTACCTATAGCAACAAACAGCACCAAATGAGTCACACTTTCCATACACCAATACAGGTGCTCCTTGTGGTTAGCCAGAATACACCCGCACTTTTCCCCCCTCCCCACAGGCTCCATCCAGTCAGCAGCAGGCGCTCAGAGTTTTATCTGCCCTCTGATTGGTTTTCAGAATGATGCTTTACAGGCGTCGGGGTTCTGGATGACAGAAAGCCCCACAGACCTCCATGTGTGGTCGGCAGCTGAAGCCAGCAGCACAGCAGACCACATCAGTTTGCTGGAGGACCTGTACTGACTCACATCATGGTGCGGTTGATGAGGTCAGACAGTGAGCGCTGCAGCTGGCTCAGAGATAAAACCAAACCCCAAATGTGTCTGACACCATCGCCTGACTATTTTTATTTGTGATATCAATACAACCAAATCCCGAGACCCCCATACCCACACTCATAACTCAGATTCATAGAGTGTAACAGACGCTAAAGATTACAGCACTGCTGTAACTCCAAAAACAACAAAACTTACTGTGTTACCAATAAGTGATACATAGCCGACTTGAAGCGGTGGCTTTGTGCAGAATAAAATGACACTGAGAGTCGTTTCCTTGCTGACAATTAGCATTTTCCAAAACCTTTCTACCGAAAAAGAAAACAAGACAATCAGGTCAGAAACAAGAGTGATTAAATGTGCATAATAGGAGGCAGGTGGGACATTAATAGCAAAGCAAAAGAAGATGTTTTTTTGTAATCCAAGGAGGAAAACTGAAGAAACCTGCATGGCCTACAGATATTTTATGAACAGCATTCATTTAAATCAGATTCACCTTTTATGGTTTTCACCAAATATGTTTTGAATCAAACTCAACATGTTACTTAACTCATTGTGAACTGGTTTGTGGTTCAGTCACACTGGAGTAAAAACCAGTGTCCGAAAAGCAAAGTTTCCAAACACCTGTGTGTTTCTGCGGTTAAATTGCTCTTCTGGAGCAACAAGGTCACTTTTTGTGGACGATGCAGAAATTCACTTAATTGCAGTCAGTGTGAATTTCGGTGTATGTAGACACAAACATTCAACCGCCTGACACTCTGCTGTTTTATTGACGTCTTGATGCACCAGAGTCGCTTTTAAGATGGCAGCTGACTGCGGGTGGTCACAGACCTGGTCCCCATCTTTGAAGTGACCGTTTCAAAAGCAGCGAGATTGCAAAATACTGCCCAAACTCTGGATTCTCTAGTGTGACTGTAGCATTATTATTACTATGTGATTGCTGTTTTCCTTCCTCTGGTGTGAGATCAAGCTGTTTCTATGGTGCAGAAGTGTGTGTGTGTGTGTGTGTGTGCACACAGTCTAGTGTTAAGGGCCCAAAATAATATCTGCCCTGGGGTTGATCGTGGAGTTGTTCCGCCTGTGCAACTGTTACAAATAAGTCTATATAAATAAACCTGAGCTGAACTGAAGTGAGTCTCTTTTCCCTTCTTTGAATTTCAATGTTTGCACGTGGAAGATCTCACAAGCCCAGAACCGACAGAACTAGGATCAGTTCCTGCAGGTGGAATAAGTCTTCTGTTGACTCCAGTGGTCCTGACTGAGCCGCCTCTGTAGTTGTTTCTGCTATTGTGTCTCCAAGACCAGATTTTGTAGTGATGACACTCACATACTCTACAGTACCAGCTATGCAGCTCCAGCAGTGATGGGCACCAGATGATTATGTATCATAAAAGGAGCATCAAATACACAAATATGTAAAAGGAATGTGAGACTGGGGCATAAAGAGTGTAGACTAAGCTCTGATTCTGTGTCCACCTTACATCTGGCACCCTTTAGTGGTCATCAGTCTGACTTACACCCATTTTTTTTTTTTTTTTAAGTAAATACTTTTGGAGTTTTCTGACTGCATCTCAGATGATTTCACATCTGCCTGCATCCAGACAGACAGGCAAAAAGCTGAAAACAACATCAGCTTCACTGTTTGTAAAAACGTGTCAAAAATCTGAGCGAAATCAAAGCAGTCCCATGCTGGCTGTGACACTGAATATAAATACATGTGCCTACAGTCCTTCCTGATCGGATTCCCCTTTTGCAGTTTTGTGACTAAAATGTAAAGCTGTGGAATCTGAAGCAGAGAAAGGAATCCAACCCTTTCCTGTTTTTTCACATTAGGCTTGCAGTGCCTCTGTTTCTCTGTCCTCCACCTGACACAAAAGTCTATCAGTAACCTGCACCAAGGGTTAGAGTATGTGTTCAGGATTTTAAGAAGCATGCAATACATTGTATCAGGCTCCCAAGGTGAAAGGGAGAGACAGGGGCCCGAGATTAATTCAAGCCACAGTATAATGAGGCCGCTCTCAGACTTCCCTGGTGAATAAAGACAAATGGCTTTTGTTTGTGCCAGCTTTGCCATCTTGCATTGATAACTCCAATAATTCCATTTCATGCCCAAGTTTCATCTGCCACAGTGAAGAAAACAACAAAAATGTGAAATAAACTGTAATTGAGGGAGGCTTTTATTAAGTGACAGGGTATTTTCATACTCTAGTGGAAGCAATCCCAAGGGGAGAGGGTGGGTGGGTGAGTCGGGAGAGGGAGCTGAGATGACAATGCTGTCCTCTCTCTGGAAAACAGTCTGTCATCGAGCACAACAAGTATCTCGCTTCCAGTCGCTTTGTTCTTAGCTGACTGGAGATTTGCATGCGGGGCTCTAGTATAGGTGCTGTCACATTAAACATGTAAGTTGTCAGGGTTAAGAGATGCTCAGATCAAACTGCCACAGCTTGATGTCATAGAATCACTGTGGTGATTAATTAGAGCCCCGATTCAATAATCACTGTAATTGTTCCACTGGCCCTCCCAACCCTACTGTCTGCCTACACTGTCATATCGCTGAGGCGTCAAGGTTAATGAGGTCATCATAAATGGACTGCATCAGTCATGTCGCCACGTTGACCCTGAACCTGACCCACAGCTGATGACAGCATTAAAAACTATTTCCTGTCATCTCTGTCTTTTTTTTTAAAATTGCTTACTATGCTTTATGAAGTCATGTAGTTGTGTATTTATTAATATGAATTAAAGTAAAACCAAAACAGATGGTTTTTATAATAAAGTCTAAAATGTTGAAAATTTTCTGTTTTTTCTCAATTAAAAATATTGCAAAATTCTTAATTCTATCCACCTGGCGCTCTGCATCAGGGCGGAGCACAGCAGTAGATGGTGATTAAAATGGCTGCAGTGTTATGGTTTTATTTTTAAGACAAAGAAAAAAAGTGCATGTGAACATTTCTTAGTTGCTGCAAGATGATGGCAATGTAACTGCTGGGAAATCATTGCTGCTGATCCTGGGCAAGCTTCTAACGTATCCATCGATTGGATGTTTGGTGTCCATATTTTTGGACTCCTGGCTTGAGGTGTGTTTTGAATTATGGCACTAGAATGTTGGCAGCTGATCCTTTGGGTCCTGTAGGGTTTGGGGTTGCACAGTGGGGCCTTTGAGCATCTCTTCTGTTGTGGAATAGCCTACATTTGTTTGATTAGCTTAAGATCTGGGCAATTTGGAGACCAGGTCAGTGTTCTGGGCTTTTATTCCTGTATATTCCAGTATTTTTTACAGAATGGCAGGATCATTTTACATGTCAAAATTCAACACCCATGTAATTCCTCTGGTTTTCCAGCAGAACAAGCTACAGTCAGCAGTTTTGACGTTGTAGATTATCTTTGTATATTTAGGTTTGCTGGTAATCTTTATGCCAAAGATAACACAGTTGTTACTTAGTTCTCTGGGTTCATCAGTCACTAACTTTAATTAGGAGATCGACAATAACGACCCAGCAATGAGAGTAATGAGACCTCCAGCCCACATGAGTCCAAACTCGTGATCTCTTACTTAACATTTATTTAGGAAAAATCTCATTGCGATCTCTTTAATACATAGAGTTTTCCTATAGCTGATCATTATAGCACACATATGTTTATAGAAGGCTTTTTTTTTGTATGATTTGCAATTTCTTTTCTATACTAAGCCAATTATAAACCATCAAACCTGTAATCCACTAGGGTTCAGCCTGGTACTATGGGTCCCCTTAACCCCAACCGGTCACAGCAGATGCCTGCCCTTCCCTGAGCCCATTTCTGCTGAAGTTTTCTTCTTGTTAAAAGGGAGTTCTTCCTTCCCACTGTCACCAAGTGCTTGCTCATAGAAGACCGTATGATTGTTCGGGTTCTCTCTTTAATATTATAGAGCCTTTACCCAACATCATAAGGCATCTTGAGGTAACTGTTGTGAATTAATTAAATGAAACTAAATTAAATTTGATTGAATTGGCAGGCAGCATAGTAGCACGGTGGCATGGTGGTTAGCACTACTGCCTCATAACTGGAAGGTCTGGGTTCAAATCCACCTTGGATGTTCTCCCCGAGGTTTTCTCCGGGACTCCGGTTTCCTCCCACAGCTCATAAACAGTTAGTGGGGTTAGATTCTAAATTGCCCATAAATGTGTGTGTGAATGGTTATCTGTCCCTGTGACAGACTGGTGCAGAGTGTAACCTGCCTCTCACCATATGGCAGCAGGGATAGGCTCCAGCCCCCACCCATGACCCTGAATCAGATAAGCAGAAGAGGATGGACGGCACGGTTGACCAAACAGTTTTAGAACTTTGCCACTCTGACAGTTGAACTTTTGCCACATCCTCTCAGCATTCAACGCTTGCAACACTTATAAATGGTGCAATGCAGGCTGGTATTTTCTCCTTCAAAAAGAAGTACTGGATCATTGCTTTTGTGCTGGATTTACCACTGCAGACCTTGTCCACTTAATTGTTACTGTGTCTATGTGAGACAGTACTCTCCCATCTTGTTGTGTTGTTTTTTATTGCAGAATAAATCTTTCTCTTTTTTTAACCTTTCAGTAGACAGGACCAATGTTTTCTGTATTGTGTTAACAAGCAGTGATGGTACTTTCCTCTATTTTATTATACTTAATAATGCTACAAGGCTTCAGGCTTTCGTTTGATACCCTGAAGGAGGTCACACCATGAATTCTTTGTTTGGTCATTTAAAATGTAAATAATATAATTAGGAAGTGGTTATATTTTCATTTGTTTCATTGTTCTTAGGTTATCGTCATGATAATTTTTTAGATAAATTTGTTTGTTAATCAGTTCGTTACTCACCCTGAAGCTGATTTCAACTCCTGCAGCTTCTTAAACTTGTAAACAACATATATCACTTTTAACAAGTTGTTCGTGTGGCTTCTTTGGAGTTGGGGAAGCTGGGTCTTTTTTATCTTGTGTCTCAGCCGCCTCTCCATGATGCATTTTCAAATAGGTAAAATTTGACTTTTGCGGCAGAAGAGATTTTACATTCAAAGTGGCCCATGTGGTAACAATTATGTACAATGGTGACTAATTCATTAGCTTGTGGTATTTTCTATCTGTTCACGTGGTGAACATCTTGACAAACTCACTATATTAGATTTATTTGAAGTTGTTTCTCACCAACTGGTAAAAACAAATCAAACTTTTCTTTAGGTCACCACCACTTTCAGAAAAAAATATGCTGCTCATTATTTTCATGCTTACATTCAGCAATGAGCTTCTAACGCTGCTGAAATGTCACTTGGTTAAAGAAGGAAATGTATCTTGCTGGAAATGCCATTGAAAACAGAGAGATGATAAATATTAAAGTTGCAGATCAATGTATGTAAAATATATTCATGTGCGTCCATCCGCTTATCCAGGGTCGGGTCATGGGGGGCAGCAGCCTAAGCAGAGAAGCCCAGACCTCTCTGCCCCCAGCCACCACCTCCAGTTCATCTGGGGGAACATGGAGGCATTCGTAGGCCAGCCGAGAGATATAATCTCTTTAGTGTGTCCTGGGTCTGCCCTGGGGCAGACCTCCCAGTAGGACATGCCTGGAACACCTCACTCAAGAGGTGCCCAGGAAGCATCCTAGTCAGATGCCAGAACCATCTCAACTGGCTCCTTTCGATGTGGAGGAGCAGCGGCTCTACTCTCAAATGACTGCACTCCTCACCCCATCTCTAAGGGAGAGGCCAGCCACCCTTTCAAAGATTTCTGGTGCTTGCATTGAGAGTTTTGTTATTTCAGTCACTACCCAAAACTCCTGACCATAGGTGAAGGTAGGGATGTAGACATGTGTAAATCAACAGCTTTGTGTTTAAGCTTTCACTTTTGCATGGGTTGTTGAATTTACTCCAGTGGCACCGCCCCAGATCTCCATACGACGCTCCAGACGCACGTCAAGCCCTACAACATCCAGAGCCTTCAGGAACTCAGGGCAAATCTCATCCACCGCAGTGGCCCTGCTACCCAAGAGTTGTTTAATCACCTCAGCGACCTCGCCCCAGTGATGTATGTGATGTTTCACTGAACTCTCATGCCCAAGTTTTTGCTTCAGCTCTGACCTGTGTTCCTGTGGCCTGCCGATAACTATCAGCTGCCTCCAAAGTCCCACAACTAACTAGCCTTATAGGACTCCTTCTGCTTGATGACATTCACCTCCTTGAGGTGACTATTTGTTGTGATTTGGTGCTATATTAGTAAAACTGAACTGAATTGAACCTCCGGTGTTCTTCACCATCTGGTTTGAGGATTACCACAAAACAGCCACAGCTCCTAACAGCAGCCTCAACAATGGAGGTGTGGAACATGGTCCATTTGGACTTAATGTCCTCAGCCTCCCTTGGAATGCTTCTGCCAGAGGCAGCTTGAAATATTTTCCATTAATCTGGCTCTCATAGCTGTGGCTCATACCAACATAACACTCAATTTGTGTTGTAGAGAATCAGGGAAACGAGTAGCTGCACAGAACAGAACGTGTTGGGTGGCTCGAGCTACAAACCCATCAGAAAGCAGCATATAGTTGTTGATGTGCAGAGTGGGCCAGCTGGATAGTTATCAAAGCATTTCCAGTGTAATTTTTTTGAGTCAGATCCAGGGTGTAAAAAAATATCATGCTGTCAAAAGCAAATATTGAATAAACTGATCTATTTAATCCACTGTAATCTTTTCATGTGAGTGGGAAAAAATATGGATCAGGAAGTGTGAAGGCTTGAATTCTCTGAATCATTAAAAACATTGAGACAATTTTAAATCAGGATTTTTTTTAAAATTATAGAACAGAACATGAAGTTCCACACAGTAAACCCCGAAAGCTCACAGTAATTAAACAGATTCAGCTTCATAAACTTGACGTTTTCAAGTATTTTTAGAATTTTCATAATTTCTTTTAAGTTAATTAAAATTATTTTGATAAACCTGAACTGTTTTGTGCATCAGCTAGCATGAAATTATTTCACTATCCTCATTCTATTGTTTTAACAGTGACTGAGCACAACACATTGGTGGCAACACCATAAGCGGGATTTAGAAGTTACTGAGGTCCAGAGATTTTCTCTAAATGCATCAGGTGTCCGCGACGCTGTGACCAGCAGAAACTCTGAAGAGACCAGGTCTGATACAGTGAAAACTGCACAGCTTCCCTCTTTAGCAGGAGTAATTGTGTATATAGAAATATTCAATTTGTGTTCTGTGTTTAAAAGAATCAAATAAAACAAAATTATTCACCTGAAATCAAATTAGCATGAAAGAAAAGCTTACATATTCAGTGTTTGTGGCCTTGCAGTGCCAAAACCAACTACTTCTTATTCTTGGTCATGTCCGCCCCCTAAACACAGCCCAATGGGAGCCACTGTAGTTTAGATGTCCTGTAAAAGCCATGTAGAACCTTACACATCGATTTCTGACAATTTTCACAGTGTTGCTTTGAAAATAAATACATACATTAGAGGTCCAGACCTCAGTGATAGCTCCACCGTCTGCAGTAGAAAAGGTCAAAAATGATATTCAAAAATGTTTTCCCATCGTGTAGCAAATGGGTCATGTGACCTCCTGTGTTGATGACCGTCACAGAGAGGAGAGTGATACTCCAAAGATCTGCGACGTTCTTGAAGTTTTATTTAATTAGCTTCAAATCACAGCGCCTCATCCGGGCACTTATACTGAAAGGTAAAGATCGCACAATAATACAGAGAAAATGCTGAATTAAAGAAACATAAAAGACATTTTTAATTATTCTTGAGCTGTTTTCACTTCATCCTGTAGGAGGGGTATATTAAACCAAAAATATTTCAGCTGCTTTTTAAGCACTTGAACTGTAATCAAAAGAAACATTTAGAGGTTAATCAAATTAATCTAAACTTTAAGTTCATCAACTTCATTCTTATTCGTTTTTGGGGTCCTGTTAACTGATTTGGAGTTTCAGCTGTTTTCCTTCGGCTCAGCTTTTTGGAGTTTGATGATGCACATCTGCAAATTATCCATAAAACTAGATTTGATGTAAAATATTCTTGATTGTTCATCTTTTTTTTTATTAATGCTAATGTTCTCTCTCTCTCTTTGTATCTTCCCACCTGTTTTTATGTGTTTATTTCATGAGTTTGGCAGACTGAGAGTCGACGCTGTGGCGTGATGTTTTTGTGACACTGAGCATGATTAGAAGTCAAACCGAAGGTCAACAACACTGCTGGTGCTTTTCCAACCTCTCCCTGTGCTCCTGCACTGGAGGTTGGTGCACTGAGTCATCAGGCAGACAGTGTAATGCTCAGCCAACATCATTTTCATTGCACCCTTGGGTTCACAAGAAATTCATCACCCAGAGAAAAAAAAACGCGCTGATGTACAAAAATACATTTATTTGAAACAATTTCAAAATGACAGTTTCTTTACCGTAGAAATATCGAAATCAAGATGAAACAGAACATTACTGATGACGCATGCATTGTAGATTTTTGTGCACTGAAGAACATTACAATGCTTTTGCCTTCTGAAAAAATCACAAATGCAAAATCTCTTTCATGGTTCAAGTATGGATTCCTCCGGTGCTTACAGTATAATGCGGCATTTAGGATATCAGATGAGACAGAAGGGTCCAGTGATCAAAGTCTTTTCTTTTACTGGTGGCAGTTGCAGTATGCCGGTGCAGTTTAAGCATTTATTCGTTACTTTCTTAGTAAAGTTTTATGGACAGCCAGTGTTCTATGTTCATCGTACATTCTTCACATTTTCAGAGGGTCCAACAGAGAGCAAAAAAAAAAACAGAAAACAAATATATGTGTATATTTAAAGATGGAGAAACTTCCTCCTAATTCTGCTTTTCTAATAAGAATCAGAACAAAGTGACACCATCAAAGCTTCTACCCAAACAAAATCCAGCCAAGTAAACAACCCTTTGCTTATGGCATGTGTTGAATACAACAAAGCTATGAAACAATCTTTGTTCAATGTGTGTTCTGTCTATATTAACAAGGCTCAGCTCGGCTGTTTGGTTGGAGATGAGAGCACTCTGTGTGAGGTAATGAATATGTGATGTGACAGCCTATATCTTTTTGCTGAGCTCCCCTTTGCCTTTTGCTTCTCCTGGAATTGCTGTTTACTTGAGCTGAGCGCTGCAGGAAAGCTCTGCATGTGGCACCCTCCCCTGAGCTGTCCAGCTTTGTCTCATTATCACGATGTTGGAAACTGGGAGGCCATCGGGAGTCAAGTCGAGGCCACTTGGCTTTGGGACTGGAGAATGCTGAGCTGCTGGGACGGTGCATGCTGGGAGGACTATATTCTGTCTTCAAACTAGATGCAAAGCGGTGAGTGGAGTGTTGTGAAGGGAGGCTGATGGTAGCAGGGAGAGCACATTAATGACATTAACCCAGCGCTGACTGACTACATCCGCTCTGTGTGCAAACTGTTAACTCTTTAAATGTTTCAGTCACAGCGGAAAATGATGATTACATTTTGTCACACTGTTGAAATACGAGTAGTTGCACATTTTGAATAGAGTTAAAAACTGTGGCATGAGCAGAATGGGCACCAGATATCTGATTCATTAGCTGGTATATCAAACCATAAATAATAGCTGCATTTTGTAGGCTTAGAGTTGAGTTTGATAGCATATGTGGGAGAAAAAAATGATGTGAATTTAAGTCAAAGGTACAGCAACTAAAAATAACGGAATAGCATTAGAATCCAGGCAGAAGAATCCATGCTCTGTTGGGCTTCTTGAATTCCAAATACTGTGACCTAATAAGCAGTTTTTCTCTTTTTTTAGTAAACAGTTTGCAAATATTACTTTAAACCATGTTGGAGGTCCAAGTATGTCCTGGCACAACCTGACAGCAATTTTAGACAGATTCCATGAACGGATTGTCTGGAGCTGCTGTGGTTAAAATGGATGTAGCCATGTTCTGCTTCATTTCTGCTAATCAGATTTGGTGGAATTGCAGTTGAGAACTTTGTAACAAGTTCAATAGCATCAGTGTCAATTACACATTGCTGTTATAAACACACTAATTTATAGATCAGACAACACAGGTCCAATTTTTTTCCAGTCCTTCCAGGGTTGAGTTTGGTTAGGATATGGAATAAGACTTTTGGCTGGCCTTTGCCTTTAGATGGCAAACATCTGCCATATAGCCCAGTGTGGCAGACAGGGGGCGGACCCAATATGGAGGACTCAAGAGATGGAACTTGAAGCTAATTTTTTCCTAAAACACAAAAATACAAAATAAAGGCAGTGCTGGAGCCAGGAAGGGGAAACCACGGAGCGAGGATGCATATGACCGAGAGGGTGTTGGCTCTCAGTGCGGTATTGTATCACTTCCTGTTCCTGCTTCGGAGCACAGTGGTGTTTTGCTGTCTGCAAGTTGTTTAATCTGTGTTGCTCGATTTATCTATATAAAGATATTTTAGTATTTCAGTTAAATCTTCACGTGCTTATCTAGAGCACATTCTCTGCCGAATCACCGGCATTCACATCATTCACTTTGTTTTTAGTAATCCGCTAGCTTAGCGCAGCTAATAGCGTATAACCTAAAATGGGTCTCCTGTTTCTCCCGCACTTTCCTGCTCTGTGTGTCACATGTTTAGCTACTCCTCGGCCTCCTTTAGCAGTAATAGTACGTGTAACAAATGTAGTCTGTTTGTAGCTCTGGAGGCCAGGCTCACTGAATTGGAAACTCGGCTGCGCACCCTGGAAACTCCCATAGCTAGCCAGGCCCCTGTAGTCGGTGCGGACCATAGTAGCTTAGCTGCCGCTAGCTCCCCCCCAGTAGATCCCGTGCAGCAGGGAAAGAAGGCTGAGTGGGTGACTGTGAGGAGGAAGCATAGTCCTAAACAGAAGCCCTCGGTACACCACCAACCCGTTCACGTCTCTAATCGTTTTTC
>VUQJ01023719.1:0-10930 GCA_015108635.1 Andinoacara biseriatus
TCAGTGTCTGACCTCACAGATGTGCTTCTGGAAGAACGGTCAGAAATTCCCAGAAACACTCCTAAACCTGTGGAAAGCCTTCCCAGAAGAGCTGAAGCTGTTACAGCTGCAGAGGGCCCACATCAGATTAAAGCCTCTGGATGAAGATGTTCCTCAGGTTCATGTGAAGGCAGACAGGTGAATACTCCTGGCAGTGTGGTGGAGATAAATATGTGTGGTGTCATAAACCTGAACTTATCCAGATGATCATAAAATGATGAAACCTGTTTCTGAGTTCTTCAGCATTTTTTAAACTGCCATCAGTACCTGAGTGTTTGAGATGAAGCAACCTGCACTGGATTAACACGAATCTTGTCAGTGATGGCATAGTTACCTTGAAAAAGTAGTCCGATTACTGATTACTCCTTTAAAAATTTACTTAGTTACTTTACTCATTACTTAATTTTAGAAGTAACTAAGTTTGATTACAAGTTACTTTATTAGTTACTTTCAGCAGCTGCCGGTGTTTGTCTGCCATAAAGTGATCCTGATGTGTAAACAGAGCGCAGCCTGATTTATGAAGAGTTTATATATAAAATGAAGAAATAACCTGTTTTTCAACCATCTTTAGGACTCTGTGTTTTTGTACCTACAATATAATCAATCCAGAGCTTCAAATACCTGTGATGTCATATTTGTTGTGATTTCTGCAGCTTTCTGAGCCAGATTTCTGTTTATAAAGACATTTTTAATGTCAATGATAAAAAACGAATATCTAAAAGTCACTTTACCAAAAACTGAGTGCAGCTTCTACCTAGTGATAGAAATGCTGCTTCTCACTCAAAATGAGCTGATATCATTGATTATAGGTCAACAGGTCATTTACAGCCATTTAAACACTTTGTGGCACAACACCGGAAAGCTTCAACCAACATTCCCGTCTACCAATGAGCAAGAGCGCTACCAAAATCAAACAGTCACACTTAACATTAGCTGACATAAACTCACAATAGTTCCTGTATTTGCAGCTGGAAAATCTCCTCCCTCCATCGTTTGTGTCGCTGTTATTGTCCTCGTGCTCAAAACGGGACTGAACTGTCGGCCTGACGTCAGACGAAGAAAGCAAAAATATAACTTTGAGCTGAGGAAAATGACAAAAAGTAACGCACAGTGACTGGGATGAGTAACTTTAATCCGATTACTGGACTACCAAAAAAAGTAGTCAGATTAGAGGAATGCGTTACCGCCATGACTGAGATTGTTTACTCTCCCAACAGCCTGAAATCACCACATTAGGCTGTTCATACACACAATAACATCGCTGCTGCACAACCCCCACGGCCAGCTGATCCCAGGGTCTTCATCCACATGCAGCCTCAATGAAGCCGGTGCTCGCGGTGGAGGGGAGAACAGCAGATGGCAGGGCTGCCCCCGTCATGTCTGCTTTCTGGGGAGAACAATGAGTCTCTCAGAGCTCTTATTAAAGGAGGGGAAGGGGGGATTTCGGTGCACGGACAGCTGGCAGGCAGCATGCCCGTCCCTCTCCCCTCCGTTGTCCACAAAACACACTGCAATTAACTGGCACGGGCCACGGCTTAAACATTTACCAGCCCCGTGCAAACAAAAGGAATTAGGATGAATCCAGGTCTCAGGGATATGACATCACTTCATCAGGGGCCTCAGCGTGGCAGGTACAACATCTGTTACCAAGTTTGTGTCCACCTTGCAGAGCGCTTCAGCAATAATTACAGAAAATCATAATTAGACTTTGGCTGTTGCACCAAATGCCTTAATTAATCAGTTAAGACATTTATCTGAGTAAAATGTCACCTGTCTGTATGATAACCACAGAGGAGGCAGAGTAAAAGGTGAAAATCTTTAGTCCCATCTGAGGTCACGCAGGGGTGGGCAGACAACGAGCCAAACAAACCAAGAGAGGAGCGGGAAAAAGGAAAGGTCAGTGATGTCACAGACGAGGAAACAGAAATACAGCAGAAGAACCACGAACGAGGAAAATGGCTGGAATGCGTGACTCTGATCATCTGTCTAAAGATCTAGAGCGGTAAGCATCCATGCAAGATGGCCACAGCTGCTGGAAAGTGAAGCCAGTCTGCATGCATTCTGTTCTATGACCAACAGGGGGCGAGTGCAGCGGTCCCAAATCTAATCTAATTGCATTAAAACTATTTGATCTACTTGATCTATGACCTCAGTAATGTTGCAGGTTTCAGGACTCATTTAGTACAACATGAAGTTCAATCTGGAAATTGTGGTCCTCACTAATGAGGAAATGATGATGGGCGGGCCATGTGACCTGCACCTTTCTACTGCGGCCACCTGTTTCAGCACGCTAACACGGCAACAGCAGAAACGCTTGAGGCTGAAAAAACAAGACTGGCTCAATTTCTAATGAGTTAAATATACAGCAGAGCTTGACGGGCACATTCCCTAAAATATGAGACAGCACAGCGAATGAAACGTCAGCAGCTGTGATAGGACGGTTTGGTAGAACATGTGGTGTAAATGCAGTTCACTGATAAACACGAGGATGATGCGCCTGTGAAAAGGTCACCAGCTGTAATCTCGCTAATTACGCTAGTTAAAATAGTTTGTATTGTGCTGCTGGAGACGCATGCAGTGAGTCTCATTTTCATACCTCTGACCTGTTTTCAGTCCTTCCAGTGTTTGAGCAAAAAGGCCATTTTTCATATACAGTCTATAACAAACCTGTGCGAGTCATTTAAAAACAGCTGGAATCCTGGGAAGCTCCTAAAACAGTAAATTGATGCTGTCTGAGAAAATGTTCTCAGAACTAAGAAATTAATCATAAATTGAAGCAAAGACTGCAGATGAAAATTAGCCTGTGTGACTTAATGTGGCTCATTTATGGATTAATATTTATTCTTTCCTTTTTGTGTGTGTGTGAGACAAATATTGATTTTTTTTTAAACACAAAAATCCTTGAGAATCACATTTTTTAATGTTGCATTGTGGCTGTGCCACAGACACATGAGAAAGCAGGGACTTAAATCTTCCTCGGCTCATTGAAATGTTCTGAAACCGCACAACAAAAACAACAACGAGCTCTTTTACATGACACAAGGAGCCAGCTGAGGAGCTGCTGCTGCTTTGGATCCATTTTTCCAAACACCCCGCCCCTCTCTCCTCCTCTCCCTCCTCCCCTGTGCTCTGCTTTTGATCCCACAGGGACTCGGAGCCTTCACATTCCTGTCATTCCAGCCGCAGCGAACAATCAGCTCTCAGTTATTTATTAGTGCGCCTCGCAGCTCCGCTCAGTCTGCGGCCGCCGTCAGCGCGCACACATGCGCACGGAGGAAAGGAGCTCCGGACACTTGTGGACATTTATTTTAAACAATAAGCGCACGTTGTTGAGTCGAGATACGAGGGCATCGGTCGCTGTGCGATGAGGCTATAATTTGGTGAGTTGTGCATTTTATTTTAATAAGTTTCTCGCTTTCGGCCGGTTTGGATGAAGTCCACTCCGGATGGCGCGTTAAGCACAGATTATATCTGAGCTCCACTTTTGTTTGGAGCATAAATATGAGAGGGCTGCTCATTCTTGGCTGCGCACAGATCATGCAGGTACAAAACTGACGGGATATCCTGAGGAGAGAGGAGTGAAAATCCAACAATATCTCCTGTCATGTTTCTCATTCATACAGGATCTCTACAGGCACAAACCTTCAAATCTGCAGTGTTTTATGTGCTTATGGTTCACACAGGCTCCGAATCTAAAAGTACTTTAACTTTACATACTTATACTCTCATCCCATCCCCACACCAGCTGGGCCGAACTGGACCCTCTGGCGGCCGGTTCTGGCCTCCAGGCCGCATGTTTGGCACCCCTGACATTAATGTCTTTAAGGTGGTTTTTAAATAAGCTTTTCTGTCAGAGATTATTACTCACTGTGGAGGGTTTCAGCTTGAAAGGTTAGAATTTGGGGCTGTGTGTAGTTTTTTTGTATTTCACTCATGTATGTAGTTATTTTATGTATTTTAGAAATGAGGCGTTAATTTTACTGGACTGTGTCCTGATTATCACCGTGCAGAAAGAATTGATGCATTTTAAAGTTTCCATTGTTTGAATTGTTTGAAGTATGTTTGGGGCATTATCTGATTTTGAGTCAGTGGAATTTGTTGAGTGTGAGTGTGTGTGTGTGTGTGTGTGTGTGTGTGAGAGACTCTTATACTCCTCTGACTGGAGAAGCTTGTGCATGGCGGCATGCGGGCCATAAAAACTGGATCTGCAGTGACATCACTGTCGGGGGTATTTCCAGCCACGGCTCAGTCACACAACATTGTGCAACCTGAAGTGTGGATGTGTTGTGAGTCTGACCAGCGTTTTTCTTTGCCCTTCAGATGTGCGATCTGTGAAGCTCCCACGCTGCCGCATCAAGACCCGTCTTTGTTTTTTCTTTTTTACTTGTTTCCCATTGACTGGCATGAGAACCGCCGAGGATTCCTCTGGAACGGTCCTGCACCGTCTCATCCAGGAACAGCTCCGCTACGGAAACCTGACGGACACGCGCACGCTTCTCGCCATCCAGCAGCAGGCCCTGCGTGGAGGCAGCAGCGGTGGCGGCACGGGCAGTCCCCGCTCCTCCCTGGAGAGCCTCACTCAGGAGGACACGCAGTACATCCAGATGTCAACTAGGCAAGAGCCTCAAGGTCAGGAGCATCAAGGGGACGGCCTACACTCGGAGAGCCCCGTGTGCCACCTGTACCAGCTCCACAAGGAGGAGCTGCCCACCTACGAGGAGGCCAAAGCCCACTCCCAGTACCTGAACTCTCAGAAGGGGCAGGCAGAGCAAGATGGACCCAGCATGGATGTAGTGGGAAGTGGAAGTGAGGCCCAGTGGGATCCGAAGAGAGAGCATGCTCGCTCTCTGAGTGAGAGGCTCCTGCAGCTCTCTCTGGAGAGAAACCAGCCTAGGGACAGTGTCCCTATGAGCTCCTCACACAGCTACCCACAGCTCTATAATCAGCATCATAATGTCTTAAATGCTGCGGTGCCTGACAGACAGCGGGCCCAGCCGTGCGCAGAGCAGCGAGGACCACCTCCGGACTATCCTTTCTGTGTCAGGCTTCCCGGATACATGCTCAGCCACTCCGAGGAGCATGTGCAGTACCACCGAGACCCCCCTCCTCCCTTCTACACCCAGCAGCACAGGTACCCTCCACAGACAGATGGCATATCAAATAAAGAACAGCTTAGAGAAAAGTTCCTTTCTTTTGTTTTTGGGGGGGTTCAGCATTGTTCTCTCCTGTCTGCAGGTTTGTGTCTGCTCAGTCCGCAGCGTCCAGCAGTAACTCCGCTCAGAGCGCCGCGTTGATGCGGGAGAACGAGCGGCTCAGGAAGGAACTGGAGGCGTATGCGGAGAAGGCCGCCAGGCTGCAGAAGGTGAGAGGATGGTGGATGCAGTGAATGCTTTCAGCTGGTGTGGGAGGTGTCTGGAATCTCCTTCTGTCTTTAAAAACATGCTGGCACTGAGGAGATAAATGCCTGACACCTGGGACCCGAGGGCTCCCTCTGGAATGCTAATTCCATTATTCATTCACACAGTCTTACAGAGCCATGTGCCAGCAGGTGGCGTTCAGTTGACTAATTAGCCTCACAGGAATTTCTCCCCCAGAGACGCTTCATCTCCTCATGCTTTCTTCCCAGTTGGAGTTGGAGATTCAGAGGATATCGGAGGCTTATGAGACCCTCATGAAAGGCTCCGCCAAGCGAGAAGCTCTGGAGAAAACAATGAGGAATAAACTGGAGGCAGAGATTAAGAGGATGCATGACTTCAACAGAGACCTGAGAGGTAAAGGTCCATTTATTTTGTCTGTCTTCTGCTTTCAAATGTACATCTTGTGTGTGTGTGTGTGTGTGTGTGTGTGTACTCATTGAGCCTGTTATCTCTGCACAGAACAACTCGACACGGCGACCAAGGACAGAGCGGACTGCAGCGACCCGAAGCAGCACATCTTCGTTAAACTCCTGGAGCAAAGTGAGTCTGCTTCAGTCTTTGGTAGCAAACCGTTCTCATCACAGAAACAATAGCAGGAAGATGGCTGAGCAGGGATTGGTTTCCTCCTTCAGTGATGTGCTGCGTTTGTCTGCTGGGAGTTCCTCTCAGCACCCAAACTCCAGCCATTTTTCATACTGCAGTTAATGTGGCCTGGATTCCTGGGATGTTTTCAGGACTTTCAGCCCCCCAAACACACACACGCACACACACATCTGCTGAGTTTTGCATCACTGCTGATGACCTCCCTCCTCAAGGGGAAATGAGGAGTCTGGGCGTCCTGTCCTAGCTCTGCCTGACCCCTGGCTCGCTCCTTCTCCTTGTTTGGGCATTTCTTTTACCCCGTGGCGTGATGATGATCGGCCAGTTGTGAATATTCCTTTGCTCCTGTTAATTCTGTGCAGCACTGCGCTGCAGGGAGAACCCCACTGCGAGGATTAGCTAGAATGACCGCCATGTGACTCGTTCCCAAACGCAGCAGGAAGCACAAATGCGATAGTGGGAAGCGTCGTTTATGTGTTTTTGTTTGGAGAACCACATGAAATAAATTTGGAGCTGCTTGGTTACTTCATGTCCTCAGAGGCATTCCAGAGCTTTTAGCAGTACAAAGCTATGCTTGTGTGCGTAAGTGGATAAGAGGAAGTCTGCATTCCCTCCACAGGCATGCACTCGTGTTGTGTAATCAGCCTCCTTTTAAAGAGGCACGTCAGATAAACTTTCTAAAAGGGCTCATTGAGATATGGACAAGCTGTCAAAGATTCAAGGAGAAATATTTTCACTGATCCCAAATTTACGAGGGCAGTAAAGTTTGCAGAAAACAAGGTGTCATGTGGTTTGTTGGTGCGGCAGCGCGCTCCCGGCGCGAAGGCTTCAGTGACCCCGGCAAAGGTCACGAGAGCTTCTCTGTGTACACTTTATTTATAACATATATTTTTATTTTCATGGCTTGGCCACGTTCAAAGTAAAGGAAGTTCGACGCATGCTTCGGCCTTTTTCGGGGCTTCACCGCATCAGCAGCTCGTTTGCAGTCGGAAGCTTCAAAGTCGGAGTATCGGAGTCTAAAAGGGTGCCGGCGCGTAAAGACACCAGAAAACTGCATCCATGCCTGAAGATTCACATTATTTGTCTTTATATGTTGGCACCTGTCCGAGTTAGAAGATTCCTGTTGTTGGAAGATGACTGGAAAAACAGCCACCGTCCCGCGGGAATAAAGGCATTTGAACTGTTATTTGAGAAACAGCCTTGGAGCAGGTGGTTTGTAAGTCCCTTTTGTTTGCACCTCAAACAAAAACCAGGAAGAATCCACAAAGCCTTCTGCTTATGTGCCCTTTAAGTCCATATTTTTATCCATCAGAGTTGTTTTGGATTTGTAGAAACAGATCAAATACTGGAGCTCTGCACTCTGGGAAGAGTTTGCAGAAGATTTCCTTTTAAAAGGACCAGAGGAGGCTTGCTGTGATGTTAGTGGAAGCTGCACAAGTTTGAAGATGAGGTTGAATTGAGAGGAGAGGTGACAAACGATCCGAGCGGTCAAGCAGGAAATTAGGAAAAGCAGATGAGATTCACTTTAACGCTTCTTTCCCGTATGGTTGGAATTCTGACCTCCAATAACCTGCTGGGTTTTTTGGTTTTTCCCATTATCTCAGATGAAGAGCAGCAGCGGGAGCGGGAGCGTCTGGAGAGGCAGATTCAGCACCTGCGAGTGTCCGGGGAGGAGTGCCAGCGGAGACGGGAGCTGCTGGAGCAGGCTCTGGCTTCGGCACAGACCCGCAACCACCAGCTGGAGGAAGAACTGCAGAGGAAGAGGGCATACGTGAAGAAAGTGGAGCGGCTGCAGAGCGCGCTGGCTCAGCTGCAGGCGGCCTGCGAGAAGAGGGAAGCGCTGGAGCTGCGGCTGCGCACGCGGCTGGAGCAGGAGCTAAAAAGCCTCAGGGCGCAGCAGGTGAGGGAAACGAGCCGCTACACGAACACCTGGCAGAGCTTTGCTTCTCGCTCAGAGTTCAGTTCGCAAACCGAAGTGAGTCGTGTCAATATTGTGTCTCCTGTCTCAGTCCCAGAACCTGACCGCCGACACCACAGCTTCAGAACCGAACTCGTCCAGGTTGCAGCAGCAGCTGAGGGAGAAGGAGGAGCGCATCCTGGCCCTGGAGGCGGACATCACCAAGTGGGAGCAAAAGTACCTGGAGGAGAGCACCATGAGGCAGTTTGCAATGGATGCAGCAGCCACAGCTGCAGCGCAGAGGTACGAACCTGCACCACTGCAGCAGGGTCAAAAACATTGGAGCTGAGGGATTTTAACAGCCTTGTGTTTGATTTTCAGAGATACAACCATCATCAACCACTCCCCGCGGCATTCCCCGGACAGCAGCTTTAATGAAGAGCTGCCTCTGTCTGTTCACAGACGTCAGGAGATGGAGAACAGGTGCTTCTCCTTCCTTCAGTGTCTCTATGTCTGCTCTCTCGTGATTTCCAAACTCATGATGTTCTCCGTGCAATCAGGATCCGCGCTCTTCATGCTCAGCTCCTGGAGAAGGACGCAGTGATCAAAGTGCTCCAACAGCGCTCCAGGTGGGAGCAGAGCAAGCCCGAGAAGCAGGGGCTTCGTTCGGCGAGATCCGTCCCCTCCATCAACATGGTGACCGGCGGCACGGAGAGGAAAGGTCAGCGGAGGAATCTTAAATCTTTCATTTCAGCAACTGCCAGACAGAATGTGAACACCCTTTTAAAAAAAGTGTGTCTCTCTTAAAAAGACGACGTTTTTAAACTGGAATGCATATCAGCTCTCACTCCAGAATAGCTCCATCCAGAATAGTCGTGGGAAGAACCGGCAGATGTTCAGGAGCGCCTTTCTGTGGCTGTACGTCTGTAATCAAGCAGCTTCTTTGTCTGCAGGAAAGAGCCTCTCAGATGACCAGACAGGTGCCGCCGCGCCGCAGCCCCGGCAGTTTGCCGACGCCAGCTGCTCGAGCCGAGACTGCGGCACGCAGAGCGACGCGGCGGCGCGGCAGCCCGAGGCCGCGGCCGAGCCCGGCGAGCTCGAGACGTGCGAGACGAGCTCAGCAGCTACACGTGGTGGGTTTTTATTGAGTGGAGACCCAATCACTCTTCACTTTAAGAAACGTGTGTTTCCTCTGGTCAGATCAGCTTTGATAAAACTGTGTGCACACCTGTCACGATTTCTGGAAAAATATGGAAAAATAACCAGCAGATGTGTGTTTGAAAGGATTTTTGACTCGTTCTGCTCTGACCGCAGGAACCTCGGAGGAGCCGAAGGTTCAGCTGAAGATGCTGAGGAACAGCTTGGGCGCGGACGTGGTTGAAATCCTCATCTGAGCGCTCGCTGTGCGCCCAACTGCGCCGATGGCGGAAACTTTAAAGGGCTTCTTGCATCGGCGCGTGTGCCGTGGCGAGCTGACGTCGGGAATTCTTCACGGTACCTGGACAGTATTTCAGCGACAGGAACTGGGCTGCTGACTGTGCAAATAATGTGCATGTTTCCCTTTAATTCTGAATGATGTATTTAAATGCTGCTCATACTTTGTGATTTTAGTTTGTCCTGCATGTGCTCCACTTTTTTTAAAATTGTCCACAAATGGCTCACTTCTCGGTTTTGTTTTCCAGTAGCATCCCTGTTGCCATGAAAGCAATGGGAATATTTATAAAACTGACTCAGAATAAGTGTCCTCCTGCCATGTCTGAGAATTATTCTGTTTAACAGAACTAAATCAACAGTTGCTTCTCTCTTTAAAATCCATTCGGAGGCCTCGCTCGCAGCTCAGCAGAGGATTTGGAAGCTTTCTTTGAATGCGGAGCCTGCAAACCTCCCGCTCGCTTCTCTTTAAAAAGCCTGTGAGGATTGACGCCGTTTCTCTGGGGTCTAATTTTCCAGATCCCCGGTTAACGTTTAGGGCCTCAGATGGCGACTGCCCAGCGTTCCTCTCCCCTCTGATGGCATGGCGGAGCTAATCTTCTCACATTCCTCACTGAGGGAATGCTCCCGTTAAAGAAAAAGGCTATCTAAAGTCTGACCCCTCGCCCTTGTTAAAATGGACGGCATTCTCTACGTGACTCCTTTTCTGGGCGGTTATTTCCTCTGAGCCATGGTAGCTGGTTCTACCACACAAACGGGCAACTATAATTGGCCCACATTTGCTACTCGTTTGTCTCCATCACTGTTACATTCAGCTGTTTTTCAAGTATCTCACATTTCTGCGTAGACTGTGCTGAAAGCCTGACACGGACCCTTCTATTTATTTGTCCTTGCGTGATGTAGGATCGCTGAACACTGATGAATGTAGACTTCTGTGTAACTGGAATGTGCCACGCTTCACGGGAAAGGACGTTAAAGCTCATCCTTGGTGCATTTCTGAAGAAGCCAATAAGCTCATCCCGTTTTTAAATGTTTCACCGACGTTCTTCTTCACGCTGCATCTCGGCGCGTTCGTCCGAGTTCCTGCCCTTTGCTTATTCTGCAATATGTTTACACAAAAGGCTGTTTGAAGTGAGAGAAGTTAATATATTTTGTATTTTTCATTGATATTTTAAATCGTTTTGTTTCCTGGTGCCAAAGATGGACTCTACCTTTAAGTTATGAATGATGACGAGCACAGAAGGTTCTGTTAAGTTGCGTTGCTTCAGCTGGTTGACCCAATGTGATGTTGCTGTGAACTTTTGTAAAGGAAACATTCGTATGTATGCCTTAACATTTCACGATAATAAAGTTTTTAATATATGTCTGAAGAAATGCTTCCTGTTTTCATTGCTGACCCCAGAGATAACCTGCTGCTCTGTGGACCGTCTCCGTGTTGGTGACCGTATTTGGACAACTAGACGGAGTTACTCCATCAGCTAACATTAGCTAGCTTATTTGCATCCAGTTATGAAGGGAGAAATCTGTGAAAGGCTGTAAAATGGTC
>VUQJ01023734.1:1751-12505 GCA_015108635.1 Andinoacara biseriatus
AAGGAAAATATTTAGGAGCTACAGCAATCGTCTGCTTTCCATCATCTAACCCGACATCCACACGCTCCCTGCTTGCATGACCTCGCTCTGTTTTAAACGCCACGACAATTATTTTTGTCGTGGCGTTTCTTGTTCAAGCCGAATATTTCAAACTTTTGTAAAAACCGTGCTGAGCTAAAACGACGTGTTTTATGGTGAGGAGGAGAGGCTGCAAACTGCAGTAGGTTGTGTGCAAACACAGACATTTTCCACATGTGCAGCAGAACATGTGACAGCCTGACAGGAAGAAGCGCCGCTCTGTTCGCTGTGCTGGGCCGAAGAACTCCGCGCCCATGTGGAGTCCTGGACAGATGACACAGTTTCCATCATGAGCTGGTCGTAAGAGTCTGCACCACCTCTGTTTGCAGGCTCTTTGGCTGAATGTCAGCATGGCCACATGGATGCTTCGGAGGCCTCAGTCACACAGGCCTGGAGACCCACTGGCAACCCTCCCAGCAACCTCTATGGAAAAAGCTGCATTCCCCGAGTGCTTGGTGAGTGGTTGCCAGAGGCTGCTGGATGAAAATGTTAAACCTTAAAGGGCACGTATCCTGCTTTTAAATCCTTTCTTTTCACATGTAAATCATTCCCTTGTGGTCTCTATAAAGCAGAGCTGCAATGCTTTGGTCTGAATTCCTGGTTATTGCAGCTCCACAGACCCTGTTACACCTGCTCTGAGTCTGAGAGCAGCTGGTTTTGGTGCAGTTTCTTTAAATGTGAATGAGACGTTTCAGGCCCCGCCCCCCTCCAGGTTGTTCCACTCCACCCCGTTTGGCCATGTTTGTAGTTTGATAGCAGCTATACGATTAGCTACCGACAGAGAAACTTTTTATTCCCAAGTTTATTAAAGATATCAACAATGTCCATCCCTCCTTACACGTTCGAGCCCGAATCTGACCCGGAGGAGGAAAACAAGGACGACAAATCGCGAAGACTCACGAGATTGGTTAGCTGTGACGTAACAGAAAACATAACAGGGAACAGAGAAAACTGAACAGACTGAAAATAATGACCCAAAAAGAATATAAAGATATCTACGCAGCACCGGGTACATTTCCTGCACTGCTGCACACTCAAAGTACACAACAAAATGTATTTAAGGGCTAAAAAAGTGGATTTGGATGATACGTCTCCTTTAAGAGGGAGACAGCACTCCAAGAACTCGGAGCATAAATTTAACCTTTTAAAAAAATACTGTGAAAGTCAGAATTGTTGGAGGACAGAAGAAGACTTCATTACTTCTGTGACAATGTTTCACGTTCATGTAGAAAAGCTGTGAAGTTTCCATAATTGGTTCATTGACGGTACGTGGAAAAGAAAATTCCAAGAAGTGCACAAGAAAAGCACACATATGGTGAAAGGAACATAACGGATTCATTACAAGATCGCTTTGTAAAACAGGATACAACATCATGACCACATCTGCTCACTGAGGCACCATCAGGATGGGTTTGTGTATAAAGTTGGGAAATGACCACAAATAAAAGTGGTTCTGTCTGAAGAGTGTTGAGGATGTCTTCTCCTAAACATACTGTGTGGCTGCTGTGGTTTCCCCCTGTCCAGTTTCCACAAGAACAATGTCCTGTGTATTAATTACCATGGAGAATAGGAGGTCTTTCAGCTCAGTAAGCCTCAGTGAAGCTGTTATTTCAATCAGCAGACAGGAGCAGCTGCTAAGTAGATGCTGCTCCTCTCAGAGTGCATCCAAACATTTTGTCCAGGAGCAGAACAGCCTGTCGTCCTCCAGCCGTGCACACAGTTTGGCCAAGGAAGAGAGACGCTGACATCCTATTCTTATTGCTTGTGACAAAGTTTCCACACTGGAGGCTGCAGAGGCCGCTGTGGCCTCCACGCTTGTAAACATCCTTTAAAATGAGATTATTCTGTGGCCACATTTCCTGTAACAACAAGAAACATTAAACAAATACAAAGATTCATAAATCCGCTTGGATGCAAGTTTCACCTGCAAGACCAGTTTCCTGCTGCCGAGAGCCGAATTTTAGGGAGGTCGGAGATAAAAATACCAGGAACAACATGTACCATCCCATCCTCACACAGAAACACAACAGCCACCTTCACACTCCATTCACAAAAGTTACAACTTCCCTGGCAGAACCTCACAAACACATCAAAACCACACAATAACATCTCTCTCACAGACACACACACACCAGCACTCGACACTGCAGCACACATTATATTTACCTGCTGATGTCTTTTGGCTGCATTTGGTTAAATCCTTCACCAGAATCACTTCGATGCCGTCCGAAAGTCTGTTACCGAACTCCTCCAACACCCGAGTTTTTGCTTCGGCCACTGCCTGAGCTGAGTTCCGCTTGATACCTGTCAGCTGCCTCCGGAGTCCCACAGGCTAACCAAGCCCGATAAGACTCCTTCTTCAGCTTGATATCGCCCTTCAGCTCCGGTGACCACCATCTGGTTCAGGGGTTACCACCACGACAGGCACCAACTACCTTGCAGCCACAGCTCTGAGCAGCAGCCTCAATAATGGAGGTGCAGAACACGGTCCATTCAGACTCAGTGTCCTCAGCCTCCCTCGGAATGCTGTCCGAGTTCTGCTGGAGGTGGGAGTTGAAGATCTCGCGGACCGGGGCTTCTGCCAGGCGTTCCCACTGCACCCTCAGAACAACTCAGCTCCTCTCTTCACCCGAGTGTCCAGAACATACGGCTGCAGATCTGATGATACAATTACAAAATCGATCATCGATCATCGACCTGCGGCCCAGGGTGTCCTGGTGCCACATGCACTTATGGACGTCCTTATGTTCGAACATGGTGTTTGTTATGGACAAACTGTGGTTCGCACAGAAGTCCAAATAACAAAACACCATTCGGGTTCAGATCGGGCAGGTCGGAGTCACCAGATGGAGCACCTTCCACCACCCCACCCAGTGACTCCAAAAAGGGTGGGTACTCTGAACTGTCATTTGGCGCATAAGCGCAAACAACAGTCAGGACCTCTCGTCCACCGGAGAAAAAACTCTGACGTACAGGCTGCAAACCGGGGGGATATAAGAATACCCACCCCAGCTCACCGCCTCTGAGGGAGGGCAACTCCAGACTGGAACAGAGTCCAGCCCCTCTCTAGGAGACTGGTTCCAGAGCCCAGGTTGTGCGTTGAGGTGAGCCCAACTATATCTAGCTGGTATCTCTCAGCCTCACGCACTAGCTCAGGCTCCTTCCCCACCAGAGAGGTGACGTTCCACGTCCCCATAGCCAGTCGTGATAGCCGAGGATTGGTCCACCAGGGCCTCTGCCCTTGGCCACCGCCCGACACACATTGCACCCGACCCTACGACGCCTCCTGCAGGTGGTAGGCCTACAGGAGGGCGGGCCCATGTAACCAGCCAGGCACCACGGGCTAATGCCCGGCCACCTGACGCTCTCCCTCGAGCTCCCTCCCCAGGCCTGGCTCCAGGGTGGGGCCCCATCTGTATATTCAAAAATGTGTATGAGTTTTAATAGTTTTTCAGCTGCAGTTTTTTCCCCAGCTGTATGGCGGTTGTATGTACATTTTAGAAAAATGTTAATTGGCTGCATTTTGTGCAAAAACATGAATTGTATTGCTGATATTGTCCACAACAGACACAAATTGCATTAACTGTGTTTAGAGTTTTGAAACTGAGACTACAGACAAAAGGATGCTAGACTGTAACAAACTGTAAATGGATCCGTTCAGCGTGTCAGAGCTCTGCTGTGCAGCCGTCACCTTAGAAACAACCAGCAGCACTGAGAGCGACTCAGTCACACCCCTCTGACACCACCTCTGCAAAGTCACATGGTTCTGCAGAGAAAAACTGTTGAGGTTTTACCAGAAGAGTTTGAGGTTTCTTTGTGTGTGTCCTCGCCATTATAACGCTGGAGGCTGCAATTAGTTTCCTGCTCTCTAACTGTGAGTCAGGGTCCTTTAATGACCGCAGGAACTTTGAAAGCCAGCCCTTTAATGAGGCTTTATTTCACTGAGATCTCCAAATCTAAAACAGTTACTTTGAAGGGGAACAATTATGCTCATTTCCTGCTTCACATTTTATTTTTTAAGTTAGCTTTTCTTGGTTCACAGCAAGGCTATCTATCTTCATTTGGTTATATATTTGAATATTTACAAGATATTTGGCATTCAACTGTTTTTTTTGAGGAAAATAAGCAGCACAGCTCTCCATCTACTGAGAAGCAGAGAATATGAAGCTGGAAAAGGTGTTAGGATCGGCACTGCTGGGGGTTAACTGGGTGCTACCCACCCGTTATCCCACCTACTGTGTGTCACAGCCGGAACAGCTGTGTGCCGTACGCCTGGGAGCAGCTCTGCTTCACACTTCAGACACAGCGCTGATGAGGCTTCAGAGGAGCAGGGTGAGCAGATCCCAACACACTGAATGTGGGCCACACACACACACACACACACACACACACACACACACACACACACACACACACACACACACAATAATATACACACCCTCAGTACATTGTGGTGTTCTATTTAAGGGGGCATGCAGAGGAAGTTGTCGGTTGCCCTGGCTTTTGTTGGTGGAGCCAAGGTGGTAATCCTGGATGAGCCCACATCTGGGGTGGATCCCTACTCCAGACGTTCTATTTGGGACCTGCTACTCAAGTACCGTGCAGGTAACACTGACTCTTGCCCATTATAGATGAACACTGATTTCATTTTTTTTTGACACATTAATAGTCATTAAGGCAGTGCTGTATTGTTTGTATTTGTGATAGATTGTAGTAGGAAAACATTCTAATTTGTTATACTATATACAACAGCGTTCATATATTGAATTCATTACCCACGCCTACCAGGTCACATTAGAAGAGATCTGAAATGAAAATCATGAAGCACACTTAGCTTGTCCTGTTACATAACAAAGTGTAGAAGTTAAATGAAATCTGACAGGTTTGTCTGGACAGGCTACAAATAATTAAACTTAGATCCTGCACAAATCCTCGCACCATTGAAACCACTGGCAACAGCAAGTATTACAGCTCTCCAGTATACCTGACACCCATTTACATAAGTAACCTTTCTGAACTTAAACGTGAAAATAAAATATACAACAAATCATATATACATGTTTTTTTTTAATTTCAACTGACATATGCCTTCAGTATAAATTAAATTACTGTATGCAATGTATTCTTAGGCTACAATGATTTATGTCGCCACAGTCAGGCAAGCTGCACTGAAATCTCCATAATAAAAATGAATTGTGTTCAAGTTTGAAAAGCTTGTCTTAAATCAGACACATCTTAACATTTTGATCCTCTCTTTATTAAATACTGTCCCCCTCTGTGCACTGTTTGAAGGGCGTACAGTGATAATGTCCACGCATCACATGGATGAAGCTGACCTGCTGAGTGACCGAGTGGCTATCATCTCTCAGGGCCGCCTGTTCTGCAGTGGTTCCCCTATCTTCTTAAAGAACTGTTTTGGTGCTGGCTTCTACCTCACTCTTGTACGCCGAATGAAACATGATGCTCCTAAGGTGGGAACTAATGTAGATGGAACCTTTTTGTGTATTTGTGCATATTACTCTTTGACATTTTAGCAGTTGTAGGTTTGGAAATTAAATCATAAATTTGGCATGGAGGCTATAGTATCATTATATTCTGAACAGAAAACAATGATAACAAACAAATACATAAAGAAATTAATAATACTGAGTCAGAATATGGAACCTAATTTAAAGTTAGGTTCCTTCCTCTTTCATATCTCCCTAATAATGTCTGTAAGACACCCAATATTACATGGATATCTCATTTTTCAAGGTTATTTCACAGTAGAGCAATACAGTGGTTTCTCATTACTGTCTGGTATCATTCTGTACTGCAGCCCAGCTGTGATTGCACAGAGGATTGCTCCTGTACATGCTCCAAGTGCTCGACGTTTAAAGTGAACCAGGAGGAGAGTCACACCCCTGACAGACAGATGGATGGTAAGTCACAAAAGGTCACCATTAGTTCATTATATTATTGGTATCATAGATCAGTTTGTTATGCCAACATCATTTCACTTTCACTGAACCCTTTCTTAGTCTATTCATCTAATTATTAAAATCTTAAGGCACATTCCCTTTGTCATGCTGATGAATAATGCCTTTGCAATGGATTGTAGTCACTCTGCTTACTGCACCTGCTGACAACACACCCAGAAACACCCTGTATTCACTGTTCTCGTACAAATACAGTGACGTATATTAAAACTTTCAGCTTTGTCTGAATATTTATTGATGTTTAATTAAACATCTCATCTAGATCTCTTGCGCTTTTGGAAGTAGACTTTATTGACTCAATAAAGTGTGATTATTGACGAGTGTGAAATATAAGCACACAGAGGGACAAATTAGATGCAAAAAATAGTGTGAAAAAGGTGACAATAGACAAAATCAACTTCTTCCTCTCATCTGCAGGTAACATGGACAGCATCACAGCCTTGGTCCATCATCATGTGCCTCAGGCCCGTCTGATTGAGGCAATTGGCCAGGAGCTCACCTTTCTTCTGCCCAATCGGAACTTCCAGCCCAGGGCCTATGCTAGTCTCTTCAGGGAGTTGGAGGAAACCCTCGTGGACATTGGCCTCAGTAGCTTTGGTGTATCTGACACATCTCTGGAGGAGGTGTGTGTGAAAAAAAAAAAATGAAAATAACAGTAAACGGTCCATGCAGTTAGCAAAAGAATTAATAAGGAATAATCATTATTCACACCATAATGGTGTGGATGAGATTCTCCCTGAGTTCCTAAAGACTCTGCATGTTGTAGGTCTGTCTTGGTTGACACACATGTGTAAGGCCACATGGAAATCTGGGGCGATGCCTCGGGATTGGCAGACTGGGGTGGTGGTTCCCATTTTCAAGAGGGGGGACCAGAGAGTGTGTTTCAACTACTGGGGGATCACACTCCTCAGCCCCCCCGGGGAAGGTCTATGACAGGGTGCTGCAGGTTCCTGATCGTGGAACACTGGACCAGCTCTGGATCCTCTCAAGGATATTTGAGTGTGCTTGGGAGTTTGCCCATCCAGTCAATATGTTTTGTGGACCTGAAGGAGGCATTTGACCGTGTCGTAGCAATAAGTTGGACTTGTTTCTGGTGGGTGTTGGACTCCCCCAGGGCTGCCCTTTGTTACAGATTTTGCTCATGAATATTATGGACAGAATTTCTAGGCATAGCCAAGTCCCGGAAGGCCTTGGTGGCCTCAGAATCTCATCTCTGCTTTTTGCGGATGATGTAGTTCTGCTGGCTTCATCAGGTGGTGGCCCCCAGCTTGCACTGATATGGTTTGCAACTGAGTGTGAAGTAACAAGTGTGAGAATTATTACCTCCAAAACTGAGGCTGTGGCCGTCAGCTGGAAAAGGGTGGAATGCCCACTCCGGGTCAGGGACGAGTTGCTGTCCCAGTGGAAGATTTTCAGTATCATGGGGTCTTGTTCACAAGGGAGAGAAGAGGGGCATGGGGGACTGACGGATTGGGGCTGCAGCTGCAGTGATGCGGGCGCTGTACCGGTCCATCATGGTGACGAGAGAGTTGTGTGTAAAAGTGAAGCTGTTGATTTACCGGTCAGTCTACATCCCTACAATCACCTCTGATCACAAATATTGGGTAGTCACTGAAAGAATGAGATATACAGATATAAGTAGCTGGTCTGTCCCTTAGCGATAAGGTGAAGCTTAGGGTCATTTGGGAGGGCCTCAGGGTGGTGCCGCCACTTTACACATTGAAAGGAGCCAGTTGAGGTAGTTTGTGAATCTGACTGGGATGCGTCCGTGTCACCTGCTGGGTGAGGTGTTCTGGGCATGTCCATGAATTGGATAGATGGATGGAAATTAATATTGTGACTCCAGAACTAAAACAATATTAAAAAAAGACGCAAACAAAAACATTGCTAATTGCTATTTGATACCAGCACAAAAGCAAATATAATATATTGTGATAATTAGCAATCTATCATACTGTCACTGCCTGACTGTCCCTGTAATAGGATCTCTTTTATACATTTTTTTTTTTTTTTGCTATGACAGTTTCTGTTAGTCTTTTGTTCTAAAATTAAAATCATTTATTTTCTTGCAGATCTTTCTAAAGGTCACTGCTGATGGGAATGCAACCAAGAGGAAATGTTTTCAAGGTAAAGAATCAATTTTTTGTAGAATTTTCTTTTCACTGCTTCTTTTCTTCCTGCTGATTTGTTGTAGCCTAATAGTTGTGATTGTGTAACTGTTGCCCTGTTTTCTCAGCCCACCCATACTCATGTGTGTCATGTCCTTCGTATCCATTCTTTAACTCTCTCAGATAGCAAATATTGGCAAAAGATTTCTCGAGCTAGTCTCTGTGGACTCAACAGAGTTGCTGTGGATATGGAACCACTAAAAGGTGACAGTGGCTTTCAGCGTTCAGCTCTGGCCAGTAGCTGCTGTTGTTAGGAAAACATAATTTGTTGTGAAGGGTAACTTAAAAATGGAAATAACAAAAAGAGATGCCTGTATGATAAAAATGAAAGTATCATTATTAACAAGTAGTTAGCCTAGCATATATCACAAAGCCTGGACAAATAGTTGACAAACCTTTTGTAGCAACACTTCCAAAGCTCACAAATTTATTTTTTAAACACCTCAGTTTGACAACAAACAGAAAGGAAGTGACCAGTAATTACTCTGGCTCATAACTGCCCCATTAGTAGCTGTGAAAAGACTAATCTTTTGGATATTTATTTAGAAAGAACCATGGTAGATGTTTGTTCCTGCTGATAGTTTTTGTTTTCGCCTGACTACACTGCTCGAAAACATTAAAGGAACATTTTTTAATCCGAGTATAGCAAGTAAATTAAACTTCTGAGATACTGATCTGGTCATTTAAGCAGCAGAGGGGGTTGTTCATCAGTTTCAGCTGCTTTGGCGTTAATTAAATTAACAAAAGGTGCACTAGACGAGGAACAATGAGACAATCCCCAAAACAGGAATGGTACTACAGGTGGAGGCAAATGACATTTTTTCCTTCCTCATCTTTCTGGCTGTTTTTTCACTGGTAGTGTTACTACTGGTAGCATGAGGCAATGCCTGAAATCTGCAGAGGTTGCACAGACAGCCCAACTCCTTCTGGATAGCACATCAATTGCCAGAAAGTTTGCTTTGTCTCCCAGCACAGTCTCAAGAGTATGGCAGCGATTCCACGAGAATCCTGCAGTTACTCTAAGTGGTGGGTCACAAACACGTGGGAGCCGTACAAACTACTGAGTAAAAATCTGAGATGCTGCAATTAAAGCAACTCAGAATGGAAAATAGACTAGCCTGCTGCATATTTCACTTTGATTTTTGGGGTGTTGATAATTTTCATTTCCTTCAAACAATGTAGCATCCTTTCATTCCTAACACATTACCCAGTGCACATCAGGATAGAGATCCAGCATGATTTTTTTCCCCATTGACATCTGATGTGTTTTCAAAGGGTTCCTTTATTTTTTTGAGCAGTGTAGAATTTAACCGGACCAGAAAATCATTCTATCAGTCCACTGATGAAACTCTTTACAACAATTTCATAACATATGAGATTATAAAATACTCTTTTAATTTATTGCTTAAAACACATTTTGACAGAAGTTATTCCTGGCAACAGTGTAATGCAGAGAGCTTCAGCTTTGCATGGCAACAGAAATATCTACATTTTTGTGCAGTGCTCTTGCTGGTACACCAGCTAAAGTCAAGATAATGACTGTTTTTCTAAAGCAATAGTGGAGCACTGCTGGCAAATGCTTTTCGATGGCTCCACAGTGAAGGCTAAAGATGCTTGGCTAGCTCAGTGGCATCTGTAATTCAGCTTTGAGGTCTCTGGTGGAAGTCATTTTTAATTTAAGCTTTTTTTTTTTTCAGTCTCCAATGGCCAGAGCACATGTGACAACTCAGAAGGCAGTGCAGGCAGTGGCTCTTACCAGGTCAGAGGCCTTTGTCTGACCATCAAACAGTTCTTTGCTCTGCTGATCAAGAGGTTGCATCATGCCACACGCTCCTACAAAGACTTCATTGCCCAGGTAACCGTTCTATATTTTATGATATCCTAAGACAACACACTGCTCTTAGTAATATATGCCATATTTTTGATTTCAATATTATGTCACTAGTTTTTCTATTTGTTACACTAGATACAAATAAGTTCTTTATTGTTATTATTTTCTAAATAAATATAATTCTTGTATAAACTGTTTTTAATGCTCAAGCAGAACCAGTCAATTTTTCTTTTACCATTGCCTTGATTTACAACTGCAGGAGCAAGCAAAGTTAAAGATTCAGCCTGGTCTTTCTGTCTTTGTCTTTGGTAGATTGTCCTGCCAGCTAGCTTTGTTTTCCTGGCACTGACATTCACTCTGATTGTCCCACCTTTTGGAGAGTATCCGAGCATCACCCTCAGCCCCTGGATGTATGGACAACAGTACACCTTCTTCAGGTAGGTGCTAGGCCACCTTGCAAGGTTCAGCTGTTATGAGTAGATGCATTTTTTATGGGGTTGATCAATGTGGCTCAAATAAGATGTCTTTAAAAATATGTGTATGTGAAATAAGTGTAAATGGAGAGAATTTTCAGATTTTTATAAAAAAACTTTTGCCAATTCTGTATTTATAAAAATTTTCCCAATATAGTAATGAGTGCCCTACTGACGCTAAGATGAGATACTTTGGTGAGGTGTTGCTGGACAAGCCTGGCTTTGG
>VUQJ01023734.1:18791-34515 GCA_015108635.1 Andinoacara biseriatus
AGTTGAATTTTTTTCTTTTTTTTTTTAAATTTTTTTTTTTTTTTCCCCCCCCCCCCCCCTCCTCATCCACCCACATTCCAATAAGTACTTTGTAAATGCTGCCAGTCTTTGATGGTGACTTTATGCATATTAGATTTGGCGATGGTTACGTTGTGACCATGAAGATCAGGGCGTCTAAGCCCGGTTGTGCCCCAGACCTGAACCCTGCTGAAGCATTCATGGAGAATACCTTCCCTGGCTGCATCCAAAGAGAGAAACACTACAACACTCTACAGTACAAGATATCCTCATCCTCCCTGGCTAGGATCTTTCAAATGGTCCTAGCTAACAAAGAGAAACTGAAAATAGAGGACTATTCAGTGTCACAAACCACTCTCGACCAGGTAAATAGGTGCAGAAATACACAACACAATAAATTGTGAAATGGGGAAAAAAAAAAAAATCACATTTCATTGTTGCAAGACTCTGCATTTCCTTTTCTTTCATATTTTCACCTCCTTTTGCATTTTTGTGTTTGCCATTGAGAGTGCCTTGAAAAATATCCTCCAATTTTGTGGTGTATGTCAACCTGCTGCTTTAATCATATTTCATGTTTGCTTCTTTACAGGTGTTTGTGAATTTTGCCAAGCAGCAGTCAAGAGAGGATGAAAGTATTGTGCTGCACCCAAAAGCTGCTGGAGCACAACGATATATTGATACCACACCCATCAAGTCTTTGGGGAGGTGAACTTAAATTAATGAGCTCAGCTGGAAGAGAGCGCTTCATTTTTTATTTTATTGGCAGTCGTGTTTGAAGGCCTATCGATGTTTGTACTTTCAGGGGACTAAAAGCTATTAGGCATAATCAGGGCCACCTTTTCATTTGAAACAGACCACAGAAAACTCACTGTAAAGTTATCTCACTCCTAGCCAAATAGAGACCAGCGACAGGTGCATCAGTTTTTTGGATGCCAAAGGAGGATGAATTGGTTTTGCTTTCCAGCTTTTGGGAAAAAGAAGTCTGTTTTAAATCCACGTTTGAAGGAGTCTTTAGAACGGTACAGTCGATTGGTTGCAGCTTCTATTCCTTACAGCACACTGTGAAGAAGGCAATCCCTTAAACTGATTTGAGTTGTGGCAAAAATGCACGTTGGTCGAGTTTGCTTTGCCAGTAAACCTGGTTAGTGGGCTTTGACTTTTTGGAAAATGTGGAGCATTTTTGTGCCTGCTTGCTATTTGTTCCACGTTCTGCGAACCTTTTAGGCCTTTAACTGATGAAATGTGAAAAAAGTGGGTGTGTAAAGAAAGCATAGATTGTTTATATTTCGAGGTTTTACTTTTTGCTTCAGATGCCAAGCAAGATTCACTTTCATTGCCTTCTTTAGATGTGTGGAGTGAGCACTCAGAGAAGCACAGTCTAGCACCTTATTGATGCGACATTACTCAAAGCATCACAAGATATATTGGTGTGATGTGCAATAAGGCTTATAATCATTACAAAATTCTTCTTGCGCTGTTAAATACATTTAAGCAGCATGGTATTTTTATGCCATTATTTTCTATTTTTGCGCTTTATCGTAATGATTTGTTTGCATAACAACAGCACCTGGTGTCATTAGAAGAGACGTTGTCATAAAAGCAATGTTTCTGTGAGGAGTACCACAACAGACACAGTATAATAAATAAAGTTTGTTTTCTTTAATCTGTGAACTTTTATTCAGACCCTGCATTCACTTTAATAAACAAACAAACAAAAAACCCCAAACAATTTTGACCTGAGATGAGGCAATATAGGCTAGATAAGCAGTTATCACTGACTACCTGATAAGGTCCTTGCACATTAAAGTCAGTACAGTTTCCACTTCTCTGGAGAAAATGATCTGAGACGCGCATTAGAGAGGCTTAACTTTAGCATGATTAGACACCTGCTTTATCAGCATTCCTCCTGAGAGCTTAAAAGTGATGTTGCACTCTTAAATGGATGGCGTGACATTTAAAATTTCTTCGTTTGCTTCTGCAGGCACTTTATGATGAGGATGAGTATGCTCAATTTCTTTCAATTGACTGGAAAACTTTCATCACTTCATAAAAAGCAATGCAACCTTAATAAACCAATATGCAATGAGCACTCCCCACTGGTTTCTGAAATACTACATAAAATTTTGAATGAAGCCAAACATAGAAAATCCAAAGGTTAAAGCATAGATAATATGACAGGAACAATTCTGATTTGTATCGAAATGCCAAATCAGAAATGCCAAGAAAGAAATCCAACCTATTGTTAATGTTAAACACTGCTATTATTGCTGATATTTGAAAGGTGTCCAGCATTTTTTAAAGCCTTAAATATACAGCCACATTATTGCTTTGTTTTCTCTTCTTTCAGCTTTTTCATTTGTAGACAAAATTGCATAGTGGTCGACTTAGCAGCAGCAGCAGCAGACTTCGTTGTTTCTTTGTATGCTGCAGTAGTTCATGCTTTAACCATTATCAGAGAATCAGAGGGATAATAGCCACCCGAAGACTGGGATAGTCCTTGAATTCCCTGATGTAGGCTCTGTGCTTTCCTTTGGCCCAGACGGTCATCTGAATAAACCCCAGGAATGTGTAAAATGCCACTGAAAGACAAAATATACAGCATCTGGGGATAAGCAAGAGAAATATGCACGCTTTCTCATCACGTACGCAGTTCCATAGTGGATTATGTTTATGGACATGCTCACTTGGTGATAGCAAAAGGTGAAGTGCAAATCATACCTGGCAGACACTGGGTCATGATTGAAAAGCTCACCCAAGCTCCAACCTACAGTATGGAGCTATATGTCAAGTGTGCAAGTAGACAGTGAGGTAAACACTCAAGCATTTTATACCAGAAAAACTGTTATGAATGTTGCATGTTACCTCATACGTGTAGTTGGGGCAGGATACAAAAAAAAATAGCCAGGTGAAGGGATTCTTATTTGGCACAGGAAATCTTCTACCCTTGGGTCCTGATTTTGCAAAAATAAGGTCCATGCAGGATCAGTCGACCAAATGCTGAGCAAATGGTCATCAGGGGACCAGTGAATGGCTTAAATGTGTATAATTTCATCACGTAGAATCTGAATTGATGGCTTAGACACCCTTTTCCATCCATGAAAGTAAACAGAGTAAAGCTCAGCAACTCACCATCTCCCCTGAGATTATTCAGAACAAGGTGAATGGAGAAGTTGCCAATTTCACACATCTAGAGCAGATATAAACAAATCAGGAGTCTGAATTTGTGTTATGTCAATGTAAATATTGGTATACTTACCACAAAAAGAATTAGTGCGTAATTGACTTGCAATTCTCCGTATGCTGTAGAGAAACATAGTCTGGCATTGATATGATGAAGATACATAAGCAAAAAACACGTTGTATGCATGTGCTTGGACTGACTTACATGGAGGTGTATAGAGCGGGTGGTTGATATAATAAGCCAGCCATGCTGAGAAACCCCAGTAATAGGCACAATTCTAAAAGAAGGTGAAAATGTTAAAGTGAAAATGATGAGTGAAGTTCCTCTCTTTGTAAAGATACTATGAGCTAATGTGTGGAGACTGTAAGTTATATTCTGCATTGCAAAGAATATTCTCTGCATCAAGTTTTAGCTTTGTTTAGCTTTATTATTATATGAAGGGATGGGCACTGCAAATTGGCAGTGGTACATTCTACATGCTTGTCCCTATAAATAGACATTAAAGCATGAAAAAAAAATCTGGTACAAGATCAGGAAAATGAGGCCACACGCTGTGAAATATGGGAGCTTATTATCAGAGGCACTAGTCATTTCCTCACCTTGACTATAGTCCTGAGAGGCATAGTCCCGTGTGAGAAACGATGCACAAAGATTGTCTCTATCAACCTTTTCGTGTAGTGGAAGGTATGACAAACACAGGCTAGTCTGAGAGACAGAGGGGAGGGATAAATCTGGCTTCTCAAAGAATTTATATAATTCAGTATTGCATGCTTCCAATAAAAGAATAATTTCAAAACTAAGATTTGAAACTTAGAATTGTGTTAGCCACAGCCTGTCATAATTTGTGCTGAGGTTTATTATTTAATTTTCAACTTACGTAACAACAGGATGGGGGCTGGAGGTAAGTGCATATCTGTTTGAGTAAATGTAGGGTATTCGAAAATAGAAGAGGAGGTAGCTCAGAAGGGGCCCAATATACTCTGCAAGAAACACCTGAAAACAGATGAATGGTATAACAATTATATTTAATGTGTCAGATTTAAATGAAAAAAGAGTGATGTCAAGTTGAACATTTAATTGATAATAAATCCAGTGCCAGGTACAGATTTCCTTCTCATCTTTTTTTTATATCTTCATCATACCATAGTCCACCCTAACTGTGGACCAAGATCTCTGAAGTACATGGTGGCCGTGGTCCCCACTGGTAGATTCTGTAAGATTTCATCATCTCTGAGTAATTTCCCCCCTGTATAAGAAAAACAAAACAAAACCAAAAACACACCATTTAGGTATGCAAATTAATTTACCTCTAGAATATGGGCATGAGAAATTTACATAATAGTAAAATCATTCACAGAAATAGGCAGCATTGTTTAATGTTTCAGGCTTTCACCATGTTTTTTCTACCTGAAAGCTCCAGGGGGCACAGCCACAGATAATGGTTGTACTAATTGGACAGCATTTTTAGAATATCCTGAGGGGGCACTGACCCTAATAGATTTCAACCAAATTTCTCTTGTGTGATTTTTAGCAGCAAGGTAGAGCCTAAGTAATATCCCATCCATCCAGCCATCAGTCCATTCACTTTCTAACGTTTACGCGGGGCTGGGTTAATGGCTCCCTTCACCTCCGGTGTCCACCATCTAGTTCTAGGATTACCACCATGACAGGCACCAACCACCTTGCAGCTGCAACTCATGATCAACATAGTACATTTGGTCCTCAGCCTCCCTTGGAATTTTGTTGAAGTTCTGCCGGAGGTGGGAGTTGAAGATCTTATGGACAGGGGCCTCTGCCAGGCATTTCCAGTGTACCCACACTACAGGTTTAGGTGTGTCAGGTCTGCAGCATCCTCCCCTGCCACCCGAGCCGACTCACCACCAGGTAGTGATCAGTTGACATCTCACCTGCTCTCTACACGCGAGTGTCCAGAATATCATCAGCCGCATACATGATTATAGGATCACAAAATTAATCATAGACCTGTGACCTAGGGCATCCTATTTCTGTGTGCACTTATGTACACACTTATGTTTGAACATGGTGTTTGTCGACAAACTATTTATACAGAAGTCCAGTAACAGAGAACCCCTTGGGTTCAGGTCTCACTCCAGGTCTCACTGTCATTACCCATGTGAGCACTGAAGTCTCCCAGTAGGACGGCAGAATCACTAAATGGAGCACCCTCCTCCAACAATCCACCCAGCAACTCCAAGAAGGCTGGAGTTGCACGTGACCCCTCTGAGATCTCTTGTTTGGGCTGTGCCCAGCTGGGTCCCATGAGCTAAGGCCCGGCTACCAGGCTCTCTCGCTTGAGCACCCTCCCCAGGCCTGGTTCAAAGGGGGACCCCTTTCAAAGGGGGACCCCTTTGAACCAGGCAGTCCCAGGCAGGGTAAACTGTTCGCTTGATTGTTCTATCATAAGAGCCATCTGTACTACCAAGGGAGTGGCTTGGCCATATGTCACTGCTAGTGGAAGTAGCACGAAGAAAGTTATTAATGGTTCACTGCTCATTTAAGCAAAGGATGAGTATTAAGATATTGGACAACATGTCATTACTAGAAAATGATCCTATAATCGACCAAACATATTTTCAGGGTTAAAAGGTGGATTATCTTCAATTGTCCACATTGGTCAGTTTGATTAATCTGATTTGTGCTTCATAAAGACAAAAAGCAGAGAGACTCCACAACATGCAAGAGTATAAGATGTTTGCAGTCAAGATCTGGGAGAGTGTGACCAGAGAAGATACAAAGCACCTACTGAAGCTTAGTTAGCATGTATTTCATGTAGGTCAAATTAGGTTAATTAGTGAATCTGAATTAGCCATGAGTGTGGATGCATGGCACATAAAGAGCACAGCATAGCGGATAGCATAAAGTGCTGTGTGAAAAAGATTAATGTGGCTCGAAGTGTAAAGGACTTTTGAGTGGCAGTAACACAAGAAAAGTGCTTTAAGGATTAAAGATGTGTGATACTCCTTTTAAGTTTTCCATCTTCTAATTTCTTTGTTCTTTTGCTTTTGCAGAATGTGGCCAGCTGTTGGTGATCACAAAAACATCTACTTCTGATGTCTCTGTGGTAGATTTTTAGCTCTCAGTTAACTCAGGAGCGTAATTGAACTTGTTTGCGCAGGAAATAATGTTGAACTAAAACTGCCAAAGAAACATTTAGAAGTCAGGTTTATGCTTACTTTTGAACTAGTAAATTAGGAACTGTGTTAACCACATATACTTATACTTTCTACATGCCCAATATTTTTGATTTATTCCAAAACTTGAAATCACAGCTACATTCAAATGTACTGAGCTAGACATATTTATGACCTGATCCAGTTTTGCAAGTGCATAATGCCAAAACAGCAGTGACAATAGATAGGAAATTAATATTAAGAGTATTTGTAGAGCTTTTTGCCTTTATAAACAACAAAGGCTATAATCAACAACACCGGCTATGATTGATGATTTAATGATAATCATGAAGCAAAATATGCATACCTGTACCTGCAAAGTCATATTTGCATTATAGGATGGCAACATGTGTCATGCATGCTATTGGATATTGGATGTCCTATTATAATGAGGCAAATTAAAGCTAAAGATGAAGCATAGTCTTCCTCTAAAAATTGTTGTGAGCACTCATCCCAACATTTCCTTTTTCTTTTTGTACAAAGCACCAGAGAATGGATGACTGGATAGTTGCTACTTTATAATAATGTTATTTGCCTTTATCCAAACAGTATTTGTGGGCAATGAAGTCCAAATATTTTAGAAAGTTTTAAACTTAAAAGCAAAGTGAATGACTAGTCTTGACACTTTGGGGCTACATTGCCTTGTGTGGTGTTTAATGCTGTTATAAAATACACACATACACATGCACTCATAGCAAATTCTGTATTTACAACATAGCTACTTACTTGGATCAAGCTTCAGGGCCTGTCTTGCTGGATACCAGTGAGGATCTGAGCAGATCAAAAAAACGCATATACACACACAAACATCACAAGCACAATCGCAGTGTTGGACAAAGCCGGTACTGCACACACAGTTTTTGGCCTCAGGCCCAAAAATAATTGATCACAATGGAATAATGTAGAGCTCCACTATTCTGATGGATGCTGATGGCCTTGGGCTGGCCAAATATTAGGTAACATTTCTGACCAGACACATGCTGATGACAGAAGCACTGCAGGCTGCAGATAAGTACATAAGAAATTGTTTTTAGAAGAACATCTCTCTGGGAGAAGAGAATTAATAGGAGGCACTGTAAGATATTTCACTCAGTATCAGAGATAGTCTATTAATCATTTTTTATCCAATAACCACAAGCTGACGGTTTTGTTTACAGTAAATATGCAGTAAAAGATAATGAAGAACTAAGTGTATTGGTCTTCCAGTTTTATTAAACCAAAGTATTACTCAAGACTTTTTCAATTTGTTGTTAGGGTATAATGTACCAGTGAGACCAACAAAATTACAGCAATATGTATTATAACAAATCTAAACTGGTTGAGTTACACACTACATTATTAATTATAGGCACTTACATGATTTGTGAAAAAGGCTCTTTATGTCTCCTACTGTCGAGTGGGGCTCCACCTTAATGCAATAGAAAGTTTGCAGTTATTATAAACTCAATTTTATGTCAAACAGCAAAAACAAAGCAAGGCATGCCAAGGAGTTTGAAAGTCCTGTGCATATCCTCTTTTTTCATAGCCTGGGAGCCTCCAAACTGTGTTAATATGTCAGCATACCTTATCTAAAAAACAAAGCTGCTCCCTTGTCTTGGCATCGAGAACCTCCACCTGAAGAAAGAATATGACGAACCACCTTTATAATGCGTAAGACCTACAGAGTAAAAGCCAAATTTCAGACTTCGCAGCTTTGTCGATTACTGTGATTAAAAAAAAATGAATTGCAGTAGCCAGGTAGCACAAGACAGATTGAACTATATATTACCATCTCTAAATATATCTCTGTATTTCCTGCTTTCTTGCAAACATAAGGTAGATATTGTTGAAAATGGAACTATCACTGTCTGCACAAAAAAATATCACATGCAAAGTGGGTCCGGTTTTCCTTAGTAATGCGCTTTCTTGCAGACATTTGTTTTTATCTTAATTAGTGGTGATGTACAGCATATGCGAGGAGGGTGGTGGGTGGGCCCACAATTTGTCCTGAAAGCACTCCATACTGTGCTGCTCAGCAGAGCTGTCCTAGCTAAATAGGTTCCTTTACTGGACAGTGTAATAACCCACTAATGGATATCTAAAGATTTGCTGAGTACACAGTCACAAAAGAGGGAATGAGAATGAGGGAAAGAGCAACACAAATATCATCTGGTCTTTGCACGTAGCAAATGAAGTTTTATAAGTCATTTAATGCATACACACCATTAATCTGCCAATACAGTGAAGATTTACGTAAAAATGTCAAGCTACAAACTTCACTGTTCCACATATAACATTACAGTATTTCATCCTTTGCACTCTTTGCACTGTGTGTTAATGCTTGCAGGATCTGAACACAGATGATGCTCATGTTTCAGTAAAGGGCATCATGGGAGATGGGATTGTTTTGCTTTCCATCTGCTAGCTTTCCCAATTGCATTCTCACGGCACATGTTGATGTATTTGCATGCTAGTAAATAGTATCAAGGTGTCATTAGTCTGCTGTGAAACACTGTGTCCTCAGATGTGCTACGCCTTTGTAAACTCAATCATTAGGATTTCCAGTCCTCTGTGGGTACACCGGGCTCTGCTGACAGCACAAGTCGTACAGAAAACACAGGTGCTTGTGGAGGCTTTGGCAATGTAGGGGAAATGTAACTAAATGTTTAAATAAGCACTCATTTTATGTTTGCAGGGTAGAATTTGAGAAACTGCCCTTTTCATATTTTCAATTTTTTAAATGTTTTTTTTTAAATAATAAAACCAACTGATAAAACTGGATAAAGGTTTTAGCCATAATCTTCTACTGGCTGCTCACTTAAGGGGTCACCACAGCTGATCATTCGCCTGCACCCTGTCCTACTCCATCTCCTCTGTCACACCAGCCCTCTGCATATCACCACATTCATGAATCTTCTTTGTAGTCATTCTCTTTTCTTCCTGCCTGGCAGCACCATCTTAAACATCCTTTTCCCAGTGTATCCACTATCCCTCTTCTGCACATATCCAAACCATCTCAGCCTTGCCTCTCTAACTTTGTCTCCAAAATCCTCAATCTGAGCTCCCTCTTATGTACTTGTATCTAATCTGGTCCATCCTGGTAAAGACTCTGACATGTCCAATTCCTGTTTTTTTTAGTACCACGTTCTCCAAACCATACATCATATTAGGTCTCACAATTACGTTATAAACCTTCCATTTCACTCTTGCTGCTATCCTTCTGTCATAAATCACCCCAACATTCATCTCCACCTACTCCACCCTGCCTGTACTCTCTTTTTCCATCTCTTTTGTAAATTGTCCGTTGTTTTGGTTCTTGGTTCACCCCTAGTATTTCAGTTCAATTCAGTTTTATTTTTATAACACCAAATCAAAACAATAGTTGCTTCAAGGAGCCTTATATTGTAATGCAAAGACCCTGCAATAATACAGAGAAAACCCAACAAACAGACAATCCCTTATGAGCAAGCACTTGGCAATAGTGAGACGGAAAAACTAAATTTTAACAGGAAGAAACCTTCGGCAGAAGGAAAGGCAGCCATCTACTGTTATTGGCTGGGGTGAAGGGATGAAGACAGGACAAAAGATATGCTGTGGAAAAGAGCCAGAGATTAATAATATCAAACAACTGAAAGCAAAGTGGTGTATAAACAAGTGCAATGCAAAAAGAGGTGAGTGAAGAAGAAACATTCAGTGCATCATAGGAAGCCCCCAGCATCCTAGGCTTAAGAGAGGGTTCAGGGTCACCTGATCTAGCCCTAACTATAAGCTTTATCAAAAGGGAAAGTTTTAAGCCTTATCTTAAAGAAGAGCAGGTGTCTGACTCCCAAATCAAAACTGGGAGCTGGTTCCACAGAAGAGGGGCCTCAAAGCTGAAGGTTCTGCCTCCCATTTTTCTTTTAATTATCCTAGGAACCACCAGTCAGCCAGCAGTCTGAGAGCGAACTGCTCTATTGGGGTGATATGGTACTGCAAGATAAGATGGGTCCTGATTATTCAAGACCTTGTATTTGAGAAAAAGGATTTTAAATTAAATTCTGGATTTAACAGGAAGCCAATGAAAAGAAGCCACTCTGGGAGAAATATGCATTTTGATCATCTGAAGGTATTTAGGGAGCTCTTAGAACAACCTGATAACAATGAATTAAAGTAGTCCAGCCTAAAAGTAATAAATGAATGAGCTAGTTTTTCCAGCATCACTCTGAGACAAGATGTTTCTAACTTTAGAGCTATTGTACAAATGCACAAAAGCAGTCTTACATATTTGTTTCATATGCAGATACATGTGGAAAGACAAATCCTTGATCAAATATAACTCAAAGGCAAGGTAATGCCATCTAGAGTAAGTATCTGGTTAGACACTACGTTTCAGAGATTTGGAGGGCTGAGTACAATAACTTCAGTTTTACCTGAATTTAGAAGCAGGAAATTAGAGGTCATGCAGGCTTTTATGTGTATAAGACATTTGTGCAGTTTAACTAATTGATGTGTGTCTTCTGGTTTTGCAATGAAAATATATGCAATGCTTTCTAATGATACTGCCTAAGGGAAGCATGTATTATGTAAATAAAAATGGTCCTAGCATGGAACCCTGTGGAACTCCACAATTAGACTAAGGCCCCGTTTACACAACACAGTTTCAAAATGAAAACAGCGTTTATATGAGAACGGTGTCGTTTTGATGCGCTTTGGACTTCCGTTTAAACAAGTGAAAATGGTGCGTTTTCGAAACGCGGTCCAGAGTGGAGCGTTTCAGAAACGCACCGCCTTGGGTTTTCGTGTAAACGGTTGAAAACGGCATTTTTTGGAAACGGGGGTCCTCGCACATGCACACTATAGTCATGACCGCACAGTTTTCCGTGCACGCGCTAATACATGAACAACACTCATGAGGGTTAACATTCACGAGTGCTTCAGTGAACTGAGTAGCGCAATTCACAGTTGATCTTTGCCTGTGTTTTTGCCATTTTATTATTGAGTGTTGAGTGCAGCAGCTATCCAACCTTGCCATCAGTCCACAAAGCCTCTCACATTGGCCATTTTGTAAATAATGAATAAATCTTTGTGGCGCATCCTAATAAGTCCCTCCACGCATGCCCGTGTTTTGTAAACAAACTTTGCAAAAAACACCACCACCTTGTGGCCTGGCAATGGGAATCACATTGTTTTCAGCGTTTCATGCGTTCTCGTGTAAATGCAGAGTGTTTCTGAAACGGCTCCGTGTAGACGGGAGCCTGAAACGCATCAAAAGGACACCGTTTCCAGTAAACGGGGTCTTGGTGTGTGAAGAAGATTCTCCACTTACATTAACAAATTGGAGTCTATTAGATACATTTTGCATTTAAATTCATTTACCCTCACTACCTCTACTCCTTGTGGCTTCACAGCTCAATTCAATTTCATTTATAGAGCACCAATTCCACCTGTTTCCTACTCTCACTACAGATTATAGAGGAAAGATGGAGGTATGCTCTTCACTCCTCTGGGTGATGTGCAGTTACTACAGCTCTGCACATCACCTTTGTTCTTGAAAATACATACCAGTAAACTTTTTTCCCATTTCTCAGGCATCTACTCACTCTCCAAGACTGTGCAAAATAATCTTGCCAAAAAATCAGCGGCCCTGTCTCACAGTAATGACATATGAGACAACCATCTTAACCATTATATCTCCTCTTAGTGTGAAAGCTAATGAATATAATGGCTGAATATTACTTCAGAAACTGAGCATAGTAGTGCTGAGCTTTAATACATATAGCTACCGCTCAAGGTCCTTTTTAGTTTTATAATATCACGTGTCTGACCCTGTAGTCTTAGAAAAATATACTGCATTCCACAATCCTAGAAAGCTACTTAGATGACTGTTAGCTGCTGAAGTTTCATGAATGAAGTATGCCAAGACATCAAGGTAAAGATATTCTCATAAATATTGCAGTGGAAATCTTGAGGCAGGCTGAGGTTAAAGGAAAGTTAAACATTTTGCTCATTCCCCATTTTTGCAGCATGAGAGGATCAATGACATTTTCACATCTGTTCATTGAGTGTGAAGGTGTATTTTCTAGCTGTCTCACTGTAAAGAACCCCTTTCACATGAAATTTTTCAATATTTTCTAATGTGACTCAGTTTTTGTAGTAACAGCTACGACGAGCATGGCACACTTCCCAGAGTCTGTTGTAATTAGCTAGAGTTCATAGGCCTGCTGCACTTACAGCAAATTACTTATCTGCTTCTTCATTAGTGCTTGTGAGGCCCTTTGAGACAAAACTGAAGGCTACAGAAAAATCATAAAAAAAAAAAGCCTCCCGCTTTGAGTTTATCTGGAAAATAAACTTGGCCTTTATAAACTTTCCCATTCCTTTAGAACAGCAAGCAAAAAAGTATTTTCAACCTTACATATTTCCCAAATTCTACTGCATCTCTTATCGCTCAGTAGAGCTTCTTGCTCAAGTGCCTTTCAATAACTCCCTCTATCAGGAAGTGGCAGTTGACCGTTTCATTTATTCAAGTGGCAGTAAAACTGTACATTGGCTTACCTCAAAGAAGGTGGTCCGGCTCATAGCGGTGGCTTATTTTTGATATGTCCTCTGTGTACACGGTGAAAGAATGACCTTAACCATTAGTATAAGCAGACAACACACATACACTGACTCCTCTCACACATGCAGAAATAGCTCCTCTCCTTTCAAAGACAAACCCTGTACTGACCGTTATTCTTCCCAGTCTTCTACACTCGCCCTCTCTATCTCTCTCGCTCTTCCCGTCTTCATCTGAGATAGTGCCGGGAACACAGAATCACTAGAGGCACTCTAGAGATCCTGCTTGTGGTCGCACTCTTGCTTTTCTTTTCTCCAACTTCCTCCTCCCCCCTCCTTCTCTCTCTCTCTCTTTTTTTTTTAAAATCTTTGTTCAAGTATCTTTGGAGAAAGCTCTTGGCTCATAAGTCAATCTTGGATCATGTAGCAGATACCCACTGGAAACTAAAACAGCTGAAGAACTGACGTATTTACAAGAACGCTAACGATGCTAAAATACACGAAATGTCACAAAACTTTAAATTAGCCTGTGGATAAAATTTACGGAAAGCAAATAACAAATAGAGACTTCTTAATGAAATCACTTGTGAAAAGTCTTAAAACACTGATACACATAAAATTTAACACAGTAGCACGTGTTAGCGTAGATGAGGACACAAATGTAGATAACTGTGGAGTAGTATGTAATCACTTTTATCTGAGTGTACTTGATGCCTATGTTACAGTACGCAGTTCATGAAATATGGTAAAAAATCCTCATAGTTTAATCCTGTCAGAGTATTTTTAAAAGTATTTTTTTACACGTTTTCTTGTCTCCAAAAGTATTTTCTTTTTAACTATAAGGTCCCTCCAAACAAATATTTTGAGAGTTTTTAGTTTATGGTTTCTTAACATCTTCAATTGCATTCCTTCTGGTAACACCTGCAATATAAAGTGTTCAAGCTGAATTCTAGTAAAATAAAGCCAGCACAATAACAACAGCAAATGCTTTCAAGATATTTCCACACCATATCTTTCCTCTTGAAGTGGCTCTATATGCGCAATGGTGTGGTACATAAAGAGCATTGTGTATTCATGGCCAAAAGGAAGTATTTAGTGATAAAATATGATAAAAAAAAAGGATGGTAAAATGGACCGGTACTTCTTTAGCGCTTTTCTACTCTAACACAGCACTCGCTACAAGCCTCATTTACCCAGTCACACACACATTCATACAAGCACTTATTTCTATACCTTGTCAAGCATTCATGCACACACTCACACTCCAGTGGATGCACTGGGGGGCAATTCAGTTTCTTGCAAAAGGAGGCTTCTAAGTGCAGATTGGAGCAGACTGTCTCATACATACAAAATACATACCAAGATCTTGAAAGTGTTAAAAACAGCATTCATGAGTATTTATGGCCAAAAGGTTTGGAAGCATTCAGTGATAAAATATAAGGACAGTCAAATGTGTATTATTTCAATTATGATTAATTGATGTTTTTTGGGTTAGTAGCCCTGTCTTGCACAGCCTTGGTGAAAAAAAGTTGGGGAGACATTTTGTTTGCTTCGCCTGCTTAGTAAGGTTTTTTTTTCTAACCTGCTTTTTCTTATAGTTTTTCACATGTGCTTGCTCAGCTGTGTTTTCCCCAGTTGTCCCCTTCAAGGATGGATTCAAACACTAAAAAAGAAGTTGAGAATATATCCTCACTGATCTTGTTGTGCTACCTGAGGGGGATTTGATTTGTGTATGTGTGTGTGTGTGTGTGTGTGTGTGTGGTGGTAGGGGCGGCTCTTGGATAAATCTAGGGTTCTTTTACAACTCCAACATCTTTTTACATAAGATCAGTGTTTTCAGAATATAACTCATACACCTATGAATGAGGACATATTTTATTATTTTCACATTTTAAAAGTTCATCACCTTCTTTCTTTATTCTTGAGATTATGCTTCACTGAAATTTTAAAATATCTATAATGAAAATCTTAAGAAAGTGGAAGATTTTTAACTTTCCTTAGATTAGCTTAGATTTCTTTTCCAGAACGCCCTCAGGTGAGCAACTTTCAAAGCAATACTGGATTCAGTCTACAGTGAGTTTTTCTTTTATATGTCACCCTTGACAACACATACCAACACTTTTTTTTTTTCAGGACTTTTACTATGTCAGCAAACTACTGACACTAATCACAGTAAGTAAAAGGTTAAGCATGTTAAAATGTCAAGCACTAACATGTGCGATGAAGCTGAATAACGAGAGAGATATCAATCAAGCAAAGTGTGTATGTGCCAGGTGCTACACTTAATAGAGGTCTTATTAGGAAAAATACATGAAAAAAGCTGTGGAGTAATATTATTGATGCTTATGGTGGTTTTAAGGTGAATGCGCCATGTAGTGAAAACATTCCCACTTTGGGTTCCTTCTTCCATACAGGAGGACACTGTCCTCTACTGGTCAGCGTGGTCAGCATTTGTCTCTCTAGTTCTGTTTGCTCCACATCACAGCTGTTTTTGCACCACACATCAAGCTTCAGAAGTTAAACTTCTGGCTAGTTAATAGGTTGGTAGGATGCGTTTAAGGCTAACACATAATCTATTTTTGCAAAACAGATGCTTGGGATCATGTATTTTGAAATTCATTAAGGGGGAAATCTTTAGGATTTTATTATATATATTGTAATATGCTTAGGAAGTTTCTTAGGTGTTTAAAGCTTAGTCATGGCAGCTGCTGTCTATGACTAAAAAAATTGGAGTCTACATCAGAGTTTGTCGCCTGCTGATCCCATGGGTCATTATTGATTTTTCCATCAGGCTGCATCACCCTCTAACCTCTGAGAGTGC
>VUQJ01023749.1:3287-21080 GCA_015108635.1 Andinoacara biseriatus
ATGTGTGTATATGTATATGTGTATTGTTGTTATATATTTTAGGTAGATAGTGTTTTCTATTCTATTTTATTTAATTTGTCTTATTTTATTCATCCTTTCATATACTAAGCTGCTGTAACGCACAAATTTCCCTGCTGTGGGATCATTAAAGTTGATCTTATCTCATCATCTAACATGTGTGTATCAAAGATGGCTGCAGACACTGTGAGGTCCAGTTGGCCAGCGCCACCTTGGTGTTAGAAACCTGGACGTTATGAGTGTGTGTGTGTGTGTGTGGGGGGGGGGATCTGGCTGGATCTGACTGAGAACCTAAAGGGAAGTGCACTCATTCTGGTTCCGGTCTACTCTGTATCCCCAGAACCAGAACCAAACATGGAGAAGCAGCTTTCACTTTCAGATTTTACGCACCTTTAATCTGGAACAAACTGCAAAACAGCCGGAACACTAAATTCCTTTAAATCCAGGCTGAAAACCCGCCTGTTTAAAGCTGCTTTTGATCAGTCTGCAAACAAATCCGGTTGAAAGCTGCTCTAAACAAAATACCTTTTTACACACCGACCATCTCCCCGTGACTATCGTGTATCTGCTTGATGGTTTTTAGGATTTTGTGTGGTGTACTTGATGTTTTAATGCTTTTAATGATTTTACTGCACATTTGTTTGATGTTCTTATGATGTAAAGCACTTTAAAATGCATTGCTATACAAATTAGTTTTTATTTAACTTTTTTTTTAAAGTTATTAATTGTAACACTGACAGCTCCATCCATCCACCCCTCAGGAGCTCATCTTCTCCACTTCTCAGCACAGACCTTAACAACATGTTTCAGTGGTCTGTGAGACCCCTCTCTTATTAAAACCTTCATCACCTGCACAAAAGGCTACAAACTGTGATACACCACAACTACCAAAACAGCTACAAAGTTCAGATCAAATATACTGAGTCTGTGATTCAAAAAGAAGCTGAAACCAGCACATTCACTGTTAAGAACAATCTACACACACTTTTTGCATAAAATGGAACTGGTACACAATTTCTGCACAGTATCACGCTGTCATCATGTTGAAGTCGGCCCGCCTAATTTATTTTATACAAGCGCACACAGCAGAGCAGATAATAAAAATCTCGTTTCTATAAATTGAGTCTCCTTCTGTTTTCTTGGCAGGGCGAGTGGAGCACATGAAAACTGTATTTTCTGCAACTGGTTTTTAAGTACAAAAGACAAACATACCTAAACACCAAAAAAAGGGACGCTCACTCGCAGAGATCTGCTTGTTCAGGTGCATGAAATTACCAACAGCTTGTGAGATTTGTAAAGTAAGCATTTATCAGGATGTGAGTATCTGTGAGAATCTGTTCGTGAATGCCTGACACCAAAGTCTGGAGGTTTTCTTTGTTTTCAGTGGGGAGCTGCTCAGAATGTAAGCTGCTGGCTTTTCCTGGGGAACAAAGGCGAGACCTTCAGGTAACTGTAGCTGTGCTGAGGATTTCATTTCTCCGCCATCTGTGTGAAAACAGGGCGAGCAAGCAATGTTGTCATCTGTGCTAGACGCTGCACCATCTGTGACTGAGTGCTGTGAAACAACAGGGTTGTTTTTAGTGAGGCAGAAATGCTAAAAAATGACCACGAGAGCCTGAAGGATGCTGGACCTCTGAGGCTGACTTTCTAACAACTCACACGTTTAGGCTTCCTGCTCCGTTTTTGCCACATGTGATGCAGACAGCTCTCAGTGCATCATACTCAATGAAGCTGAAGCGCCTCCTCTGGACACACTTTGTATGACAGCATGTCTAATTGACCCCAATGGGAACAGAACAACATCATCATCAACAAAAAACAAATTTCAAATCTGGATGCATTTCAAACAATATCTATACACAAATACAGGTGTATGTGTGACTGGCCAGTGCAGGTACCATCAGTCAGACTCTCATAAACACAGTAACACTGCCAGTCCTCACCACAGCGTCTGCCTCCACCTCACTATCCCAGCATCCTCCTTGGTCACACCAGCCCTCTGGGTGTCCTCCTTCACTGCATCCATGAGTCTCTGTGGTCTCCTACTTTCCCTCCAGCTTCATTATCCTCCTCTCAGCCTTTCCTCTCTAATTTTCTCTCCAACCGCTCAACCTGAGCCTCTGATACACTCTAACCCGTCCATCCTGCTCACTCCCAGAGGAACTTTTAACATCCTCCGGCTCAGCCTCTTGTCTTTTTGTCAGTGCCACTGTGTCCGAACCATCCATCACAGCAGGCCTCACTACCATCTTAAAATCTTCCTTGCTGCTCTCTATCACAAATCATTCCTGACACTCGTCTCCACCCTGCCTGCACTCTCTTCTTCACCTCTCCTGTGCACGCTCTGTTACTGTGGATGGTTGAACCCAGCAATGGGGTCAACAAACATGATGGTTTGGAGGAAGTAACTATTGAAGTTAACTCAGAAAGATCAACTGGAGCAAAAGAGTCTAAACAGATACCAGCAGTGCTTAAAGCAGCTGAACATGAAGATAAGTCTCTGAGATGGTTTTGAATAATTTTTTTCTCTAATGGTTAAAATGTTATGTGTAAAGAAATCCATGAAGTCATTCCTAGTTAAAGTGAAAGGAATACTCGGCTCTACAGAGCTCTGACTCTTTGTCAGCCTGGCTACAGTGCTGAAAAGAAACCTGGGTTTCTTCTTATTTTCTTCAGTTAATGATGTCCACCCTTTTCCGGCTGAGGACCATGGCCTTAGACTCAGATTCTGATTCTTATGACAGCTGCTTCACACTGGGCTGCTAACCGTTCCACTGTGAGCTGGTGGCCACAACCTGATGAAGCCAACAGGACCGCATCATCTGCAAAGAGCAGAGACGAGATTCTGAGGTCATCGAGGCGGAAGCCTTGCACCACCTGGCTACGCCTAGAAATTCTGTCCATAAAAATGATGAATCGGCGACAAAGGGCAGCTCTGATGGAGTCCAACAACCACAGGAAACGAGTCCGACTTATTACCGGCTACAGGCTGAATGGCCCACAACAAATGGTAAATGGACTAGTTCTTATATAGCGCTTTTCTACTCTGACGTCTGCATTCACCCATTCACACCCATTCATACAAGCACTTCCATGTTTAACTAAGCTAAGTGGTTTTATTATCTAACATTCACACACATTCACTCTTCCAACGCTTGCGTCGGAGAGCAACTCAGTATCTTGCCCAAGGATACTTCGGCATGCAGCCTGGAGCAGCCAGGAATAGAACCGCCAACCTTCCAATCACTAGGTGACTTGCTCTACCTCCTGAGCTACAGCTACCCTTACAAGGCTAAATATCCCCATACTCCTGCAGGACCTCCCACAGGATACCTCGAGGGACACTCGAATATCCTCGAGAGGATGAAGAGCTGGTCCAGCGTTCCTCTTGAATCGGAGGTTCGACTAACGGACAGAGCCTCCTTTCCAGCACCCTGGCACAGACCTTACCGCGGAGGCTGAGGAGTGTGATCCCCCAAAAGTTGGAGTGGCGATTCTTCTATGTGAATCACCACCTTATCGTGATGGAGGGGTTTGTGTGTCCCAGCTCTACACTGCTGCTGAATACTGTCCAAACCTCCCCACCCCCATACAAAACAATCTGGAATGACTGCGTCCTGTGATGTCAAAACTAACAGAGCATTTCAGAAAAAGATCATCAGCAGTCGTAGTGCTGTGATGGTCTGGGGCTGCTTCAGGATGTAATGGACCATGAATTCTGCTCTCTACCAGAAAATCCTGGAGGTGAACATCCAGCTACCAGTTTGTGCCCTGAAGTGCACACTTGGGATCTGCAGCAGGGCAATAATCTGAAACACAGCAGCAAATCTACCTTTGAATGGCTAAAAAAAAAGGTGGCCAATTTAAACCAGCTTTAGATGCTTTAGTATGACCTTAAACAGTCGCTCATGCTGGAAAAACCCTCCAATGTGGCTGAATTCAAACAATTCTTCAAAGAAGAGTGGAGCCCAATTCCTCCACAGCGATGACAAAGACTCACTGCCAGTTATCACAAACGCCTGATTGCAGTTCTTGCTGCCAAGGGTGGCACAACCAGTTATTTAGGGGTTTAGGGGGCAGTTAGTTCTTCACACAGCTCAGGTAGGTTTAAATAGCTTCTTTTCCCTGCAGTGAATCAAATCATCATTTCAGAAGTGCATTTTGTATTTACTTGGGTGATCTTTGTCTAATATTAACATCTGTTTGATGATCAGACACATTAAAGTTTGACAATATGCAAAGAAAGAAATCAGGAGGGGGCAGATGCTTTTTTCACAGCACTGTACACAGAACGATGGAAATAATTCATACTTGAAGTCAGATTATAAGTTTTTCTGCATGTGAAACTGAGGAAAAGTTACTTAACACATTTTATGGACTTTTTTCTGCACAACTGACCTAAAACAGAGATGACAAATGATGCAAAAGTGAACGTGAGAAAACTTCTTCAAGTTATTTGGTTGGAATCAGGAACAAGTTCATCTTAATGGGGCCAAATACTTCTCACCCCCCCCATTCTAATGTGGTTTCAGTTGTCGTATAGTTACTCAGAATGCAGCTATGCAGAAATTACACAGTGCCCTTGGTTCTAAAGAAGGCTTAAACAAGGCTGCCACAAACAACTTTATTTTTGAGTGCACTCCCTTCCTGTTATTTGAGACGGATGTTTTAACAGATTTTTGAGTGGAGGCAAATACATGTTACGCTGGTCAGCTGCATCTGCAGCTTAAGAGATATAGCAGTGCGCCGGCTTACAAAGTCACTATTTTAAGCAGAGATGTTGGCTACAGTAACCACATGACGATGATCCAGCTGTAGTAAACACATACCAATCTTTCACTGCAAGATAGCAGCCAACAGCTTCTATAAAGATAGCTGCTATCTGAGTTTTTACTTTATATGATATTTAGTCTTTGCTATGTGGAGCAAACATTATGAACTGAAGCTGCTCTGTAACATTTATCATCACGGAGTTTAAGTCTAGACTCCGTCGGTGTTTCCCTGCAGAACGTTTGTGACCGTGCACTGAGAGAAAATACTCTAAAAAAAAGTCTTACAGCATCATATGGTTACGTATTTATTAGTGATCCATTCATTTTGCATCAGCAGGAAGTGTGCAGGTGTTACGCCTGTCCGGGATCCATTTCCTGCTTTTTCAAACGCACTCGAACCTCACAAATTAAAAGCAAAGCCTGACTAATGTAAGTCAAACATGCACGTTATTTTGATCTGTTGCACGAAGCTAAGGTTTGTTAGTTTGTCTGAGCTATGAGAACAGGAGGTAAAGTCAACCTCAGACGCCCTTACAGGATGGTGTGTAAAAAAAAACGTCTGTTTTTACAGTAATATTAAAAATCAGTGAACAGAAAAAACTTTGAGTCGTCCCCTGAATCACCTTTGTGGAAACACACTGAGCAGAAATCCCTGAGGCATCATTTTTCGCCTTCCTTCTTTGTCTTGGCCAAAGTTTGGCTTTGCTGTTGTCAGATGAAGTGAGACTAAGAGCTTTAATGTCTTTATTTCCCACGTTTTTTCCTGACTGCAGGGCTGTTGTGATCCAAATGTGGTGTAGTGGCTCAGTTGTTGTGTAGAAGGACTGCTGAGTGCAGCCCGTCTGCTAAAGAGCCAGAAAGCTGCTATAAAGCAAAAACAAATCAGTCCCCAAAGATCTGCAGTGATTCTGCTGTGAAATTCAAACACATGCATACAACAAACAAAACGCGTCTTTTTTCATGTGCGTCGTGAGTATTAAATAGTTTAAGTATCTTAGACAGCATCCCAGCTTTTTGTACACAGGAAGTACACGGGCTGGGCTGTCGAAGCTTTTGAAGCGTTACGTTAAACAGAACTGATGTGGATTCCTTAAATAGACAGAAAATGTCTGTTTTTAGCAGTTAGTAAAACTCAGCATGGATTAAAAAGTGCACAAGTGTAGCTGTAAACTCGACACAAGTACAAACTACAGTGTAGAAATGTTACAGGTACGTCTTCAACAAAACGCCCTCATGTGCCCTCGAGTCCGAACGCTGCTGCGGGATTTCCACATAACTCCAAACCATGACCAACCACATAAAGCTGTAAAAATGACTGAATCTCAAAGTCATTTCCTCAACATCTTGTATCCTCTGATACAGGAAGCCACACAGTAAATGCTTAGAAAGGTTCAGCTTGATATTGTTTACCACAGTCCAAACACCGAGCTCTAATTCACACACATCTTACGGTACTTTTTGTTTCTGAGGCAAAAAAGGATTTTCAACATTCTCCAGGCTGAGCAGGGGAAACTGAACCAACAAAGGAAAAACGGAAAAATGTCTAAATACTAATATGGTACTGAACACATGCACACCAGATCTGCTCCTAAAGATAAAAGTGCTGCAAGGTTAAATAAGATTGATATTGTGAGCACAGAGCATACGTCTGCCTCCATAACATCAGAGGAGAAACCCTTAAAGTATTCGCTGAATCTTTGGCTTGAATGGAAGACACCAAAGAGGGGATCCAGGATCTGTGATTGCGTTCATTTCTTCAGCTGGGATAGAAATCCATCCATCCATCCATCCATCCAGGGTCAGGGTCAGGCGGGAGCCTATCCCAGCTGTCACAGAGGCGGGTACACCCTGGTCTGAAGGGAAAGCTTCAGCTTATTTTGCTGATAGAAAGGCATGCTAGATGCTAGATTAGATACATTTAACTCTGAGATCAGAAAAAATAGTCAGCAATAACCGTAATAAGCCATGAGTAGCAGCCTGTGTGCTGACAGCATGGATCCAATAAAATATTGGATACCTTTAGAAAGCTGAAGGAGGCCACGTTGCTCCGGCACACACGTCCTCTTCTCAGTTTACTTGTTCCTGCTTTAGCCTAAACTGTCAATCCTCTGACAAGAAAGCTGACTTCAAAGCCACAGGGTGGGGCACAATTTCCTCCTAAAATGTTTGGAGATTAGTTTGATCTTAGCAAATCTACCACAGCCTGATCTGCAGACATGAAGCGATTACCTTCCCGTTCAAAGCGAGTATGCTATGCATTATTACAGCTCGTCTTCTGAGACGTTTCAGCATTTTCCAGGATCCCCATTGGAAATGTTAACGTCTGCGGTGTGTGTCTGTCACAGCAGGCTTCTCTTTGAAGGTTTGAACTGTCAGCTCCCCGTGCACACTCATCTGCACAGTGCAGCCGGGGATTAGATCCAAACCGAGGGGAAGTCCCTGCTTGTTGATCTCACGTGAAACACAGATACAAACACACACACATGTGAATGTGCCTGTGCATAAAAGGACACACACAATATTGATTCCAGTCCACGAGCTAATGAGAACCAGCTTTTCTAACCGCTCACTGCTTATGACACCGTGGAGTTCCACTGTATTGAGTCTGTTAACATTTAAGAGTCTAACTGAGTCAAGCCAGGAAGCAGCGCTAAGCTAAAGGCGGCAGGGTGGCCTTGTGGTTACAGCAAGCAGCTTGTAAGTAAAAGGTCACAGGCATGATGCCTGCAGTGGCCCATCAGCTTAAACCGTTTCATTCACAGTAACGTGTTCTACAAGCTCCCAGATTGGTGCCAAATGTGTCAATGATATGGATTTAGACCATTTTAGGTGCTATGATGTTTATGAATATAATTTCTAAAATTAAAAGCCAGGACAATGATTTCCTGTCCTGCTAATTATATCCTATTGCTGAGACATTGGTGGATTGAACTAATCTGTGCAGGAGGCGTCTTCTCAGATAATCCAAAAGTGTAGGCGGTGTGAAAATGCAGTTAGAAATGAGTGGGAGCGAGCTTTATAGGAGTGTGGGAGGGGGTTTTAAAATAGATATAAATAATTAAATAAATCCATAATAAGTGTAACGCAGCTATTTTGTGGATTTTCCCCTATCGCGGGGTCACCGGAACGTAACCCCTGCGTTAGCTGCGGGATCGCTGTTTATCGGCTTAAATGAGTCCAGGAAGTATATTTCCATGGTGTGGTTATAAAACTCTGACACTGGACCTTAGTTAACACCTTGATAAAGATTTGTGTGCCAAGACACGGTGAGTTAAATATGACTTTGCCAGAATAAATTGTCATTTTTTAACTTGTTGTTTAAAGACTGAACACAGGTGGGCGCAGCACAGACGACCAGCAGACGTGCGTCTTCACCCTGATTCATCCTGGCCCGTCATTAATCAGTCTACATGTATCAAATTTGTAATCCTATCCCAGTTCAGTAGCTAAGTGAGGCACAGTGTGCTTTGCAGTGGACCACATATCCATTCAAATATTGCAAAATTGCAAAGTATGCAGGTTTATTAAGCTAGCTTAAGCTCTGGCTTTTAAAAGTCTGAGAGGTCAGGCTCTGACTGAAATGCATGAGGTCAGGTCCAGACTGGGAAAGGCTTGTTAGCATGTTAGCATTTGTACTCAGAAACCTGCAAAATGTGTAATAATTGTCTTGTACAGACAGATACTAAAGATAGAGGAACATCGAAACCTGTCACACTGTTTCAGCTCACCCTCTGTCTGCAGGAGCCCCCCCCCCCTTTGAGATATTGGCCTCATAAATCTTACTTAATCCCTTTTGCATGGAGAGAAGAAGTAAACTTAGGAAAAGCCTGAATCTAGTGCAACTCAGTTTGTACAAACAAGACTTGTGGATCCTGAGCTATGATTTAGGATGCTTACACAGGTGTATTTTAATATAATAGTGCACGAGGAAGGTTGACTGAGCCCAGAGTGCATGAACTCTGCTCTCTGCCCCTCTTTATACAAGACCACAATCATTTTTGTCTGTTTTGAAAGCCATGAGACGGCTTTTCACCACTACAATCATTAATATAAAAACCTGCCTTCAAATCAAATGTAACTTCTTGAGCTTTTGCAGCTGTATAAAGAATTCTGTGCACACACACACACACACACACACACAGAGGATGGATGTGTGACTGTTGAGGAATCCGTGTCCTGATTGGCTGAGAGCTGGCAGACATTTTCCGCTGTGAGCGCGCCCGGTGGTTGGCTGAGACGCTCCCCTCCCCCGCTCTGCCTGCTGGCTGTGGTATGCTGTACAGTGGAGCCGCCACACAGTCGATGCTATCTCAACACTTTATCACAGCGGGTCTAAACTCCACCACCACACACACACTCACTCACACACTCACACACACAAACACACACAGAGAAAACAGTGGATGTGTAACCAAGCCGGGGGGGCGGCAGACTCACAGAGAGACAGGAAGAAGCAGCAGAGAGCAGATGAAGAGCTGAGGAAGAGTTGTGGGAAACAAATGTGAAGCAAATGTTTGTGAAAGCTGGAGGTAGAAGTAGGATGGAGGAGGTGGAGACGGGTGGAGCTCGGAAACGGCGCGATTACGCTTGTCAGTGTTTAGGGATGTTTGAAATACACAGCAGTCCTAACAGGCAGTCACCGAAAATCAGGGGCGGGGCCAGCGGGGGGTCCTGGGGGCGGGATGGCACCACCTCTGCTGACATTTGATTGGCCGCCTCTGCTGCCACCCCCCAAATTCACGCTGCTGTGTCAGCACAAACATGGGTGGAAATTACAGGTGGATCAGAGTTCAGGTGGCCTCATTCTGCTCCAGACATCAGTGCAGGTGCGCCTGAATAAAGATAAATATTATAACCATATACACCGCAGGCTGCTCGCTGTTATAGCTGCAGAATGATGCAAAACCAGGGCCCACACACCCCTGCAGTGGTCTTCTGTAGGCCGTTTCACACTCACTCCTGGACATTAAAGCATAGCTCTGTAAGACTCTGTAGGTCTGTCTGTAACCAGGCTTTAGCCAGCTCCACGCCCATGCTGTTGAGTTATGTTCTTGTGCAGGTTTAAAATCAGACGTTTTCCTGCTTGGCTTTGATTTTCGGTTCAGGGTTCCCCCAGAAACGGGGAAGTGTGCCACCCCATTGAAACCTCCCATATCCGCCCCTGCTCAGACCTTTTGCATGGTTGATTTTAAAACCTACCGTCACACAACAGTTTGCTCTGTGGCGATTACAAAGTGGAGCTGCATGTGGTGCCTCAGTGTGAAGAATCAGACCTCTGTGCTTTGAGTTTGCACTCAACAGTTGCTGTGTTTTTCTCCTCCAACAAAAACGTCTTTTGTGCTTTGCTGAGGTGGAAAAGTTTCTGTCTTCCCATTAAAAACTGGCGCCATTGGGTGTTTATTTTGAGGCTTTTTCATTTTAATATTTACATAACAGTGAGCAGTATGTATAAAATCACATGCAGTCCACTGGCAGACGTTGCAGGATAAGGTTAATTTTGCTGTTGGAGGTGTTGACAGGAGAAAAGCCGCCTCCAGGTGGGAACCTCAGCATTTTTTCTGGAAGTTCTGTCAGAAGTTGAGCTGTACTTTGATTGAAGTTGAATGAATGTGTTCAGTGCTCACAGTCATATTTGGACTGAAGGTTGGTCATGCACAAAGCCAATTCAGAAACATTTATTCCAGAGCCAACACACTGTGTGTCCACATACTTTTGTCCCTGCAGCACAAAGAGAGAGTCATCCCTGCCTTGGGATCTTCAGCTTTTAGTTTCACAAGTGTGTGTTAACAAGTTTGGGCAGAGTTCTGCAGCGAGGAAGCAGGAACGTCAGGAGCGGTGGAGGATGGGTGATGGCAGCTGAGTGTTAGATGGAGGTTTAGGAGGGGAGGTGGGGGGTCGTGAGCAAGCGAGAATGCCCATCAATCTCTCTCGCTCGCTCTCTGTCTCTGTGAACACACATGGGGAAGCAGCAAAACGCTCTCTTGTGACTCCGTGAGTGTGAACTTCCTGTTGTGGTCAACCAACGCAGAAACAGACAGAGATGAAGCGGCACACACTTTGTTTCAGTTTCCTTTGCGAACTTGGTGAATTCCCATGAAATGCCAGCATCACTTCTCTCCATCAGTGTCTTAAGGTCAGAAATTATCCCGGGAATTCCTGCCAGAAAACTGCTGTGATGTTCTTCTGTGACCGTGTGCTGCAGATTATGAGTTTAAGGACAGTCGGCTCTGCAGAGTCTCAGCATCGAGTACCCAGTGCTAATGATTGCTGCTGTTTTTAATGCTGATTTGCAGCCTCGTGGGCTCAAAAATGAAGTCAATGTTCCAATACCTGCCGTTCCTCTGGTGTCCACTTGAGGCAGGTTCCAAATATATATATATATATATATATTAAACTTAACAGTAGAAACAACTGGACTGCTAGCAAAAACATTCCTGTTTTAAACTTTGAATTTCTTATTTTAAACTGTAAACCATGCAAACATATAATACTGCAGTCGCACCAGTGTTTAGAAAACTTCTGTTCCTCTGAATGAGGCTGAGAGGGTGATGGATGAATAGATGGAGGAAGAGTGACAGTTAGCAGGATGTAATAAATAGCCAACATATGGTGACTGTTCCTCCCCCCTCACTTCTCTATCTCTCCATGCATCCCTCCATCCCTCTCCTCACTGCTCTCCTGCTAAACACAGACTGTTAGCTGATACCAGGCAGGACTCACAGATACAAATACCCCACCTCACAAAAAGAAAGTGATATAAATATAAATGGAAAGGGTTAGAAAAAGCAGGAAGAGGAGAGAGCAGAGGATGACATGATTTGCTTTCTACAGCAGGTTCTGTGCCTTTGTCTGAGGTAATTGATGCTTTCTCAGGTTAATGTTGACCCTATAAAACATGTTTGTTTCACAAGGTAAATTAAATGCAGAAGAGGGCATTTATATCACGGGCAGTCTGACTAGGTTGCAGTGTGCTCAACGAAGATACCAGCTAGCTGCTAAAATGTAGGGTAATGCCATTTAGCTCGCACAGCATGAAGAAAGCGTAAAGTTTGTCATCAGTGACACACAGTGTTTGTCTATGAGGCTTAAAATCTGCTAGCAAAAAAAATCAAAAACAGATAAAGTAGCTTGCTAACGCAGTTTATATGCTAGATGCTAACTGTAGTGCCTCTAAAGTTCACTATGTTAGCTATTAGTCCTGTTTTTAAAATTGTGCCATCTCAGAGGTTTTAAAAAGTTAAATTAAAAGAAAACTATAAAGTCTTTAAATAAGATTTAGGTTTTCATGTGGGCTTGTATGTATTATCTGTAGTGACGTTAGCAGGTAGCAGATTTCTCAGCTTTCAGAGGGGATAAAAGGAGGCAAGGACAGAGGATTTATAGGTGACAGGAAGCTCTCAGTCCTCATTCACATCTTTCACCTCCTCAGTCTGTAATGACCGTCTGTGTGTAGCTGTAACCCACCGACAGTGGGCACACAGCAGGAGGTTCATGTCATGGAGTCACTGCCCTCAGTGCTAGCTAACAGCAAGAAACTGGATGGTAAACTCAGCGTGTTCTGATGATTAGCTATAGAGCCAGAAACTCACATTAAGCCATAAGTAAAAGTTTTTAGAATTTTTAATTTTAACACAAATTTGATACACATAGAAACAGACTGATGGAAACACGGCTGCTAACAAGCTCCGACAGACAAGCTTGTGTCTCTAGACATTAGCATTGTCAGTATGGTAGCTAACTGCTGATTAGCTGTGATGGGAATGCAGCTATAAAGCTGAAAGCGCGTGTGCCACAGCGCCCTCTTAAGGTCAAAAAAGACAGGCGTACAAGTACACCCGCACACATACAGATACACTCATGTGCTCCGTGGCTCCAGCACAGTGACCTTTTTCTACTTTTGCATGGATGTGCAATGTCAGAGCAGTGTGTGAGTGTGTGTGTGTGTGTGTGTGTGTGAGTCAGGCGGGAGTGTTGGTGTGTGAGAATGATGGCTGGGAACAGATGTAGTAACATCAGCTATCTCTCTCATTCACACACACACACACACACACACACGCTGTGTTCAGGCTCAGAGCTGAATTCGTGTTGCGTTCACTGACCGCTCCTTTTAAGCTGGTGTTAAACACCTTTATAGATGTTTGTGATGCTTTTAAAGCTTCAGGGCTGCAGTGTGATGGCTCCACCTTTCACTCTATGATGGTTCAGAGCAGACTCTGCTGCAATGGCTGATTTTGGGAGATTTATCCTTTTTATCCACCTCCCTCCATCCTTTTCCCTTCCCCCATTCCTTTCTTGTCTCCTCTCTCCTCCTCCTATCCTTTCTTGTCTCCTCTCCTCTTGCAGCCATCTGTTGCCGTTCGTATCTGCAGGCTGTAAAAAGTGCTGCCTGAGCCCTTTGACAGCCAATCACAGCGTCCGATTGCGTGTGTGTATGACTCTCTTTCTGTGTGTGTGTGTGTGCGCACCTGCTGTGGCCATGTAACAGTGTGTCATGCGGGCGCAGTGATCCACGGCGAGGTCGGTGGAAACTCGCCGCTCGCTGCCAGCTGTCAGCGCTCTCTCGCCGCGGTCCGCTCTTCTTCTTCTTTGGTTTTGCTCCATGTTGTTCAGAACTTGCAGGAGGCGGTTTAGGCGAGTCGGTTTTTGGCTCATTAGTAAATAAAAACACTTTGAGTGTTACGTGAAGTTTGTGTTACACATCTGCACAGATGTGCTAACGTGGTATTGTTAACGCAGACCTGGTGGAATCAGCTTTGGCTGCGGGGTCAGCGCACACTCTGCCTCACGTTATTTTTGTGTTAGCGTGTGTGTGTGTGTGTGTGTGTGTGTGTGTGAGAGAGACAGAGCTGTGTGCTGCTTTTGTAAAGCTTTTGTTGCTGTACTTCACCGTCATGTTTGTTTAGCTTCACGCACCGCGGTGGTCGTCGCTCCTGGAGTTTCGGATCGCGCTGCCGTCGTTGTTGTGTTACTGCGGCGGGCCGATGTTATTGGCTTTCATAACAGCTGAAAGTTTTACGTGTAAAAAGATGAGAAACACCCTTCGAAGGTTATCTTTCACACTTTGTCCACCAGAGGGCACTCTGCAACCTCCCTGCTCTGTTTGAGTAACTACACGGGAAAAAATATCGAGTGTCGTATATTTAAATCTCCCAGCATCAGCATCAGTCGGGTAAACGTGGAAATATAGTTTCAGACGATATCAGGGAAACATCACGGTGATTTTTGTTGTTGTGATAAGTAAACTCGGGCCTAAGCCTAAACCACTGTGACAGGCCTGATATTTAATAATCGTGCTGTTTGTGATGCAGAATTATTTTTGATTGGTTTCGTATTCCTCTGATTTTTACCGCCCACACTGAGCATCTTTTTAAAATTTTTTTTAATACTTTATAATTTCACATAATTTAAACAGTAAAAGTAAAAAACAAACAAACAAAAAAACCCCAATAAAATCAGCAAAAAACACACTGAGCATCTTGATTTTCACTCACGTTTTTTACTCCAAGAAACTGAAACTAAGTTTAAGCCTGGCTCTAAGTCTAGTTTTGTTTTTCAGACTTTTTTTTAAATGTTCTGCACTGTAACGTTTTCGGAGGAAACTGGACACCTCTAACGTGTCCCAGGAGCTCGGAGATGCTTCGGTAAATGATGCTGCTCTGCAGGATCAGCCAGTTTTTGTGGTGCAACTCTCTGTGCCAGAATCAGGAAGAGTCGCGCTGATGAGGACGTGATGTCAGCGCTGACCACAAACATGGCCACCGCGACGGGTAACTGAAAGACGCAGCCGCGCAGCTTCGTTACAAAATCACAGCCTCAGTGTGAGTTACTCGAGCAGCTGTGATGTGTGTCGCTGCACGGCGCTCACACCATGAGCCTCATCAGGCTCCTCCCCCTTTCTCACCAAGCTCCACTGACATGGTCATCGCTGCTTCTCTCGCTTCCTTCTTTCTTAGTTTTCTCTCTCTCTCTCAGTCAGACGCTCACACACACACACACACACACACACACACACACACACACACACACACACACACACTTAGCCTCTTGCTGAGCTGGAGGAGGAAGTGGCAGCTCTGGAGAACTTCTTCCTCTGGGGCTGCCAGACAGGAAACAGTAATTAGCTTTTGTCCTCTCCTCCCTGAGAAAAGAAGTGCCCCTTCTCTCCTCCATCCTCCCCCCTCCATCGCTCTGCCCTGGTAGAAACAGGTGTGAGGCTGTAAACCTATCACTTCGCCCCCTCTGGTCCAGTCGGCGATCGGCCAAAGCTGCTTTTGTTTGCTTATAGATGGAAAGTCGTCCTGTGCTGTCGCTCGTGCAGGTTTATGGTATCAAAATAAATCAGGAACTGAGAGCGGAGCGGCCGAGGATGCCTCAGTGTGCAGGAAAGGATCGGGTTCATGGAGGCTGCTGGAGCCTGTAGAAGCCCTCCTGCAGCACTCGGAGGGTTTCATATGTTTTCTTGTGTGAAACCAGAAACTGCGGCTGGATGTGTGCAGGGAACGCCAACACTGCCGAGCGCCCGTGCTATTCTGATGCCAGTCAGCATCAGAACTCCTCAGAACCATGCAGCCTGTGTGGCACCAACACTGCAAGCTTTACAGTAACACATTTATCTTCATTGCTTCTCTGTTTGTCTGTATTTCAGCACTCATGGAGAACTCCACAGAGGAGCAGCAGGAAGGGGGAGGAGCCAAAACTGAGCTGATGGAGGAGGAGGAGAAAACGCACAATAACCTCAAAGGTGCGTGCCAAACCTCATAGAAGACCTGATACAGTTTAGCTTGAGGTAATTAAAATCATTAATGCTGCCCTCCAGGAGCAATCAACGGAGTGATGGAGGGAGCAAAGGAGGCCGCGAATGGAGGAGCGACGCTTCAGAACGGAGACCAAGGTGGAGGCCCTATGGAAACCGAAGGAGGAGGCGGGGGAGGAGTGGAAGACCTCTCCTCCATCAATGCCATGATGTCAGCGGTGATGTCAGCAACAGGGACCATCAATGGCGGAGGAAATGGAGGAGGGAGTGGAGTCACTTCAGCCAACTCCTCCGCCGGTCCCTCCCCGAGGTGATTACTTCAAACTTTATTAACCGACCACAAGATTTACATTCAATGGTTTAAAAATTCACTGGTCAAAGTTCAGATTTAATCACATTTAAAAATGTTAAAAGGCCTTAAAACTTTAATTTCAGACGGTCCTTGAACACGCCATCAAAATCCCAAATGAATGCATAATAATTACAAGTCAAAGTGTCTGCCCCGGTCTCCATCTCAGCCCCCATTTAGACCAGATTAGCATCTGTGGGTGGGGGTGGGGATTTCAGAACACAAAGACAAACAGAAGATCCCTGATTTACCTTAAAGTTTCCTTCAGGAGCGCTGTAATCCCGACAGATTGAGCAGGAAGTTCTAATAGGCTACTTTAATGGGACAAAAACAAATGAAGAGTTTGACAGAACCACAGGACAGTTCAGCTGTAATTACCCACATACTGGATTCAAATGGCTAAAGCGCAGCAGGAAACATTAAGATTCCCGCCTCCTCTGGAGAAATAAATCCCATCAGGATCAAAACACAAAGAAACCCACTTATTAAATCTGCACATAATTCAGCAGATTGTGTCTTCTGGGACTGCAGCATGACAACATCTAACACAACAATTTAGAGGGAAAATGTTCATAAATCACATTTTTCCTCCTCAAACTTTTTATGTCTGCTAAAACTCATTTCTCTTCCCTTTCAAGCCCTTCACCGAGCAAGTCCCTCACGGCAGCCATGCGAGCCCCTCCTGGCCGCAACGCACGACGCAACCAGGTACACGACACCGCCGCCACACGACACCGCCGCCACACTCAGCCTCCATCTTTGTTGTGTTTTATGTGCAGCTTCCCTGCTTTTATTTCTGCCTCGTCACTGTGGTTCAGCTCTGCTCTCCCATCACGCTCGCTGGCATTCCACGGCGCGTCACAACTTCCTGTGGCTTAAACAGGAAAAGGAAAGCACTGCCTCTCAGTTGAGGATGTGTGTGTGTGTGTGTGTGTGTGCCTGTGTGTGCAGTAATTTGTAGAGATTGTTTTCTCAACGTTTCCTCCCAGAGTGATCAGCAGAAAAGGTCTGACGTTTGAAACCGCTGCAGCGAGGACGACATTTCTGCTGAGTGAGGACGTGACCTCCGGTCCTCACTTTTAGGCACACCTTCAAACACACCTTCCACACTTTAGACTCTGCTAGGGGTTTGGGTCCACCTAAAGCCAGATATTAATGTGGGTCCCCACAAAGATGGAAAGACGAGTTTATGTGTGCGCAGCTCTGTGGCCGCTCAGTCGGTGCTGCAGCTGGATGTGAGGCATCGGCCGACATTAGGTCATCGGGTCGGACTGAGGCCGCTTCAGACCACATCTGTACGCAGCTGTGAAGCCATAAACATACTCCACAGGATGATGCCTGGCCCGGCCGGCGCCGTCATGTGACCCACACGCTTTTTTGTTTTGGTTGCGGTAATCGGGTGATCGCTTTGATGAGTTCAGCTTGGTGTCTGTGGTAGCCTGTTTTAAATAGTAAGAGAATAAGCAGCCAATCAGGTGCTGCCATCAATTCCAGTTTATCTCTATGGCGCCGAGTCACCTCAAGGTAAAGACCCTACACCTGAGCAGGTCACATGACTGAACCTTTAGCTTTAAACATGCAGGCTGTAATGCAACCGTCCTCATGAGCTGTCTGTGTGTGTGTGTTTGTGTGTGTGTGTGTGTACACGTGCTGCTCTGTGTGATGTCACAGCTTTGTGTTATTTCTCTTTCAGGACACCAAAGACGACAGCTCGACTTATGTTTGTCCACTGTGTGACAAGAGCTGCCAAACACAGCACCAGCTGACCATGCACATCAGACAGGTAAGCCCCGCCCACACCGAAGTGACCATAACAGCAGCGTTCCGGGGAAATTCTGCCACAGTTGCTGCGGCCTGAATGACACAATAATAAATATGCTGTTTGGGGGGGGGGGGGGGGG
>VUQJ01023750.1:2224-14265 GCA_015108635.1 Andinoacara biseriatus
CAGGGTAAAAAAAAAAAGGAAAAAAAAAAACATTGTTATAGAACAAAAAAAAAAAAAAAAGTTAACAACAAAGTTTGTCTGTGCTCAGATTTACAGAACTTTAACAGGCAAAGGACAGCTTAAAAAAAAGCAAAAAAAACCAAATGCTGGCTGGCTACCATAATACACAGTGATTCTACACAGTACTATGTATACTTACAGTATTGAGTGTGAAGTGTTGAGCAGCTGGGCACTGAAAAGCATTTTGGCCATATTATCTTCCATTACTGCACTCCAACAGCCTTTCATTTCCTGGACACACACACACTTCTTTTAACTACTGAGCACACACGTACACACCAGTGCACAACTATGAGGAAAGCGATCATCTCTATATTTAATGTTAGACCTCACATTAGGACGAACAGGAGTTCAGAGCAAAAATTTAATTAGATGGGGGGGAAAGTACAGACAGCTATTACTCAGAGAACATTAGACAGTTACAGCAAATGCAGCTGATGGCATGTGTTCACATCATAAGTTTTAAAAGCAAGGATGACATTTAAAAGCTTTTTAACCACGAGCACATCCTGAGGCTGTACAGTCACACAAGTGCTCATCTGCAGCTACTTAAAGTGACATTCAAATAAAAGAAATTGTGGATCAGCCAAACTACCTCAGCCATCAGTGTGACTCAAGTGAATTAACCAGTTAAAAATAAACTGTGTGCAGCAATGCAACTGTGCTAGACGATTGCTGCTGATTAAAATGGTAATTCAAGCACCAAGTCTGAAATAATTTGCAGTTATTCTCCTGAATCAGTTTCCTGTTATTTGCACTTTCTATAAACTGATTTTCTTCTCTGCAAAGAGGAACTTGTTGCCATGCATTATGCTCGTACTGGAGGACGTAACCCAATTAGTTAATGCATTGGATGCAGTGAGGAAATACTTATCAAAAGGATTTTGCCTCTGAAGAGACACTGCTTTGGATTGGGCCTACTCAACAGAAAACATTCAACAACTTCTTTTTTTTTTTAACTGGGTTATTTATTTATTACATTATATACATTATTATAAGAACAGGTTTCTTACAAGATGCAAAATGATGAATAAGCTGAACTTCTGCAGCGTTGACTGTTGCACAAAAACAAATACCAATAAAAAAATGCCAAATAGCAAAACATTAGCTTTGCCGCGAGAGAAGCTGCAATGCTGAGATGCAAGCAGTTCATACATTATTCAAAAGTACCAACACAGTAGAAATCCATCATAACTAAGAGGTAATCTTTCTTAAGTCTGCAACACACCTGTTTATAACAATGTTCTTCCACAGTGTAATCTTTGTCGTTTGAGTGCAAGAACACAAGATTGTGACTTTAAAGCATTTAAAGTCTTGCGGTTACCCTTAAATAAGTAATTCTATCTCAAGTGCTGCTAGCTTTGCAAAATGAAATGTAGTATTTTGTCCGACAAAAATTCACAATCCTAGTTTCTGTTAAATCCCCAAACAGAAAATTACATGACACATTTACAGGCACTTGTGTATTTGCTGAAGATATTTGTCATCTATGCCGTTTTCTCCTTTGATGCTATGTAACCAAAGATATATGGAAGTCTGGATTGTCAAAGATGAGAGGCCTTTTGACTGGAGAGGGATCTCTGTCAGCCTTATGCAGCAGTTTAAACAGTCCTGTTCCGATATTCATTGGAATCCCCATGATGATGCACTCGGACACACCTGAAACAGGAACGCAGGGAACGTTAACAGGACAGCCACGCCACAAGGACTGATTTTATTATGTAGATGAAGCAGCAGTTTACCACAAACTGAGTCCTTCTGTCCAAAATAAGCAGCATCAAAAAGATGATCGGCTGTCTTCTCAAAGGAAGCGAGCATGAGGACACTCTCCTTCATTTTAGCTAAACCAAACCTGGTGATTCCCAGGATCTCTCCCTTTATGGACAGAAGACAGTTACACTAGTTACCCTGCAATGAGACACCATGCATTCAACATATGTAGATCAGAGATTCTTACCTTATAGGACATGAGATCTGCAAGAAGCATGACGTGACGCCGGTCAATGCTCATTCCGTGGTTCACCATGGTGTACTGAATCTCATTTATGATTGTGGATCTAGCAGCTTCAATACCCAAGGTCTTCTCAACCTTGCCAGTACACAGAAAAGCTTGTAAATAAAAATACAAGGTATCCACAGCCAATTTAACTGTTCTCGGCTACGGTGATAAATTTGAGATTTCTGCATAAGTTTGTTTGTTTTAACATTTTAAAATGTATCCTTGACTTTTTTGAACCAACAGCTTCTACCCACGGAAAATATTTATTTTTAAAAACACATGGGGGTGGCTGTATTAGAAAACCTGGTGCCCAGTCTGAATGATTGCTGCGTGATAAACTGCCAGCCTTCGAAGACGTGGCTGAATACTCAGTGTAACTGCAGCAACAACTTCCTGCCGCCTCCAGCTCTCTTTGAGGCCTTTTGTTTCCCTGTCAATGAAGCCACTGACACAGCATTTGTGTCATGGACCAATCTTTGTCTTGTTATACAAAAGCATGGATATAAAGCAGTGAGAGCTCATTTGAGCTGAAATATTGTCAAGCTAGCTTCGGTTAACAGGCTACTTGCTGCATTTCCCTTACAGAGATTTGAGAAACATTTTATTCACTGGCTCAGATGTCATGAAAACCTGATGCAGAGCAGATCACCTGTAGCACACCACCTGCAGAGGTGTACTACAGTTTCGATATTCATGTGACAGAAGCTGAACTAAAACAAACAGACAGCTGCCATTACCCTTCCCAGTCCCACCGATCACCTCAAACTTATACCTCATACGTATTGTTTGAAGTGGTCCTACTTCCATTCACTCCATGTGTTGCCATCACAGCTCTCAGGTTGTCACCCTCCACCAGGAGTTTGTACTTGTTCTTGCCGCTCTGTTCGTCAATGTGAATGACAGCTCGGGCAACCTCGGGTATTCCTTGAACCACCACCTTCCAAGTGAGAATTGAGAACAGTGCAAAGAGTTCATGCAAAGGGGAGACAGGACTTCATGTTATCCTCCGCAGAGATCACCGGTGTTCCTTCATTTAAACATTTTGCAGTTTAGGAGATCTACTTAATGGGGGGCTTGTTTTCCTTATTTTCTGTCATAAAGTATAAATATACAGCGCTGAAAATGAACACACAATAGGTCCACTTTTAACCACTTTAGTTTCACAGCAATGTGATATTCACAGTTTACTAAATAGCCCAATTTAACTACTATTCACTTTGCCCACAAAAAGGCACTAAAGTGTAATTTATGTAGCTCAGTGTCACACAGGAACAAATTTGCTTTACAAGCATTTAAAATCTGCATATAATATAGACGGACCTCCCTTTATAGGTACTTGCAGCTTTCAGACATTTTGGATTTGTGGTTAAGAATGTTCGAGCTACTCTAGCTCACCCTCTCTGCTCTCATCAAAATCCTTTCTGGTAGCAGCAGGCAGTCATAGAAAAATAATTCACAGTCCAAATTTATCAATACAAGTTTGTTAGTTAACAAGTAGCCAGTGAAAACAGTGAAGCATTCAGCTTCTCCACATCCACAGTGTATTCTCAAGAGTTGGAGAAAAAAGCACAATGGAGTAAAAGAAAGTCGTATTTTTTAATCAGAGGTCAGCAGCCGGGACCAGCTGCATTATGATTTTGGTAAAGTGTGTGACTTCAGTTTACACACAGAAACGATGCAAACAGAAAAACAGCCATCTCTCACATGAGACTCTAACCTTTGGAAGGTCCTCTTTTAGCGACTGCAGCACATAATACATGGAGCTTTTGCTGTTCTCTCGCGGAGACACGCACACCACCGCCTCACCGTGTACAGCGATGTCTCCTGGTTTGACTCGCAGTTTAGACATGCAGATGGAGTAACGCACCGTTTCTGCATTTACCTGAGCGACAAGAGAAATCAAAAGCAAAGCTTGCAATATTTTCTTGTCCACGCAGCACAAAAAGCACTTATCTTTAACCTACAGACAATCACGTGTCAGAGCAATTCGCCGCTCGGCTGTAATGCAGAATTATCATATTGTAGTAGGTAGAGGAACAAACACTTCAGTGTTCCAATTGTTTAAGCTATAAAGACTTATCTGTAACCACACATACACAGAGGAAAGAGGGAGAATACACAAATCTAATCAAATTTTCCCTAATCATAAAGCAGTTTAACCAAGATCCCAGCATGCACTGAAAATATAGAGGATGTGTCAACCTTTAAGCTACAACACTGAATGTTATTTTCTTCTCAAACTAAATTGTACTCCCTCACCTAAAAATGGGAATACAGTCTAAGTGGCACTGAACAGTCAGTTGTAACAGTAGCTGCAAGTTCCCAGGATTCATCACTTTCTTATATAAGCACAATATTAGCAAGCTCATGTACAGAATAAGATCCCTGGTGTACCAATTTAGAATTAGTCTAGAGGTGTTGAAAGGGGGTAAGTGTCTGAGATGTTCACACAAAATTGTAATAAAAATAATATAGTTGTAGTACCTCCAGTCGCAGCAGCCTTATTCTCTCCAGTGATAGCTTTACCAAGATGAAACAGTCATCTGGAAGGAAAACCTCTTCTATGTACTCAGAAATCTATAGAAGACAAAAGGAGAACCTAGCTTCACTACAGCTCTGCACAGCTTGTATTTTTGACATCCTTCATTTTATCTAAAAGCTTTGACTTTATTAATAAAACATGGTAAAAAAAAATATATATATATTAGGTTGGAATACCTCTCCTAGGAGAGTCTTCTCAATTCGTCCCTTCACCAGCCTGGCAAAGTCAGCATCATCTTCCACATCCAAATGAGCCGTGATTATAGGGGTGCTGAATGGATTTTCAACAGATTATTCAAAACAAATTAGAATGTAGTCATTACTGTGACACAAAACACCACGGGCCAGCAGAGTTCATTCTGCTCTAATTCTGTGTCTAAGCCATGAATTCAGGCAAATGATGGAGGCATATTCTCTCAATGAAAGAAGAATAGGCAGTTTAGAGCTGCAACACTCGGCACTGATGTCAGACAGTAAATGTCAAACACAAGAACTGCTTCCATTCAACTGAGGGGGGAGTGGTCATGGAACAGTTCTTGATCCATCTTAAAGAAACAATTTTCAGTGATTTTTCAAAGACATCAAGAGAAAGCTGACAGCCAGCTTTGAAGAGGGAGACATATTCCCCTTTTTATCCCCAGCTCTAATGACAGAGGGAATATAATGAAATGTCTCTGTAATTGAATATCATACCTGATGTTCTTGGAGGCGTTGATGATTTCTTTGATGCGAGGCACTCCTAGAGTGATATTCATTGATGCAACACCGGCAAAGTGAAAGGTTTTCAGTGTCATCTGAGTACCAGGCTCTCCGATGCTCTGGGCACAAAGCGCCCCAACTGCTGATCCCGGCTCCATCTGAGCTCTATCAGGAAAACACATTATAAGAGTCTCAGAACTGAGTTAATATTCATCAGACTGACAAGTGAAATTAGGTAGCAAAACTAAAGTTGCCAGTTTAACAGCTCTCAGAAAAGATGAATAATCGTTTGAGAAATAAAGAAGTCGGCCTTTTTTTAAAACAATGATGGCCAGTCACTCATTCCGGTACAGCATTGGACAGGTTACTGCATAAAAAAATGCATTGTTTCTGATGGCCAGATATCATAAAGCACATGTGTCAAACTCAAGGCCCGTGGGCCAAATCCGGCTTGCAATATAATTATATTTGGCCCACAAGATAATTTTGTGTTGCTATGATTAATGGCCTGCTGGTAAATGGCATTCTCTCCACTTATACTACAAATCCCACTATGCACTGCAACAGCTGCTGTGCAGGTTAAGACCTGTGCACTAACCCGTTTTCCTGCATTGCCAATGAGACAATGCTCAATGGATAAATGCATTGGTCAGCACTTTTCTACAGTGACATTTAAGCTAGCCTGACCCCCAAAAATGGCCAAAGGTTTAAATCACCAGTCAGTTTCAGTCTTTTCTGGAGGAAATAGCTTCTGAATTTGGTGACGTGTCTTATCACACATGAGCTGCCTGAGGAAATCTGTCAGCTCATACAAAGAAATGGAATAAGAGAAAACTAAATAAGCTTGATGTTTTTTCTTGTTTCTGAAATTTTGTTGATCTCACATGACAGTTTATCTGAAAAAATTGCAAATTTTCATCAGCTTGAAATATTCTCATTGTCCCTGATGTTATTTTTTTTATGAAAAATATAATTTTATATCTTTTTTAATGTGTTGAGAAAGAAGTTGCTGTATTCTGGCCATTCAAATTCATATAGATGATTAAAATATTTACAGTTTTAGACTGTGCAATAAAGGTTAATCCTGTTTGGCCCGTGTTTTTCATTTTGGCCTGTTCTGTGATTGAGTGTGACACCCCTGGCATAAACCCTACTGGCTTTGGTGCCCTCTTACTTTTTAGCATAACCATCATAGTTAGTGACTAGTTTCCTGGAATCCACTAAAGGGACTGTAATCATATTATAACCTTTAAGCAAACTTCAGTGAATGTGCTTATCTACTACTTTTCCTAAAATGTCAGCAGATATGTTGCATGAGCTCATCCCTCTCCAGCTTTACCTACTTTGAGGAACTTTGCAGCATAATCAGAACTGACAAACTGACATTTTCTTGCTCCGTTGTCTTCTATTTTGAACTACGCATGTAGTAAAGGGACATTCTTTACAATTAAACACCAATGATCGGCATCATTTAGCAGAAAGCTGTGCGGTCTGGTTGTGTGGTTACATGACGGAAAAATGGAGCTGGTTCCTCTGCTGAGAAACAAAAATAATGAGCCTCAGACAAATACTTGAATATGGGTCTTGTACCTCATGTACTTGTCTCTACAGGTTTCAAGAAACTTCTCTAGTTGGGTGGGGGTTACACGATCCAGCTGATAGAGAACCTTTGGCTGCAATACAATGTAGAAAGATTACCAATTAAGATTCAAATGCATTGAGGCTTAAGTTTGTTTGCTGCATTCAATATCTATGCCACGTGGCGCTTACCTCACTAGTGCCATTATCATTGATGCCGTACTTGTCTCTGGTCTTCTTGATCCTTTCTGAAATACTCTTAATGAACTTCTTTATCTCCTAGAGTTGACAGAAGAGAATACATTTCACCTCCAAACTTTCATTTTCAACCACAAATCTGAATGTCATGCAACTGTTAGAAACAAGCAGTTAAGGCATGGAGAATCCAAGCTCCCAGTGAAACCACTGACAAGTCTTAAAAAAACAAAAACAAAAAACATTAGCAATACTTTCAAATGAGCAGATGTTGGAACATCAGTCTCAGAACAATATCAGGGTTGTTTTATTACAGAACAACATCAGCAAGGTTATTCAATTTATCTGTTCCAATTATCTGTGACACACCACTCAGCATTCACAGCGTGCTTGATAACTGTACCTCCAGGTACTTCTCTGTGCCTGTGTCAGTTAATTCCTTCACAAAAAGGGAAAGATTCATATGTATTACTTTCAGACAACCCATTAACCGCATGCAACCGACTGAGTTTAGACAATTACAGCATATTGCTGTATTTAAAAAAAAAAAAAAAACTATATCCATGACAACCATTTTTATAAAAGGAAGGCTAATTACCTTGTATATTCATTTGTATTTCCTTTTTGAACATGTTACATGATACTGTCAAAAGCTACAGAAGACCCAGTGAGCTCAAGGATAAAACTCTGAATCCACTATTTTGTGTTAATTAGTATGTGGTAGCAGTGCACCATGGCCACAGGAGTATAAATACATTTCTATTTGCACAATTAACCAGAACCTGTGGGCTCCCAGCAGCAGGATAGCTGACTAAGACATGGCCTAGAAAATAAACTGATGTTTTATCAAAAACTTTATTATAGACAGAAATCCATCCATTATGCTCTAAGTGCTTAAACTCACCTGAGTCATACCAACTATCTGATTCCTCAAAGCACAGACTAAGAAAGCATTATCAGTCTTCCTTTTCAATCAAAGGGTTGATCTGGCTTCTAAATTACTGAAAATCATGCTCCTAACCTCTCATACCCTGATGGGTTTTTTCATTTTGAATCAAGTTGCAATACTTAGCTCGCTGCAGCCCAGTGCCACATGCAACATATGCAAAATATGCAACTCAAACGCTAAATGTGGAAACCACAAATTTGTTTCATCACTTGATGACAAACACACTGTTGAGTACAGCCAGACTACAGGGAGGAGATAGTAGCAGCTAGTTAATGTCAACAAACATTAACTGTCAACAAACCCAAATGTATAAAATGACTCCATCATGTGTCACAGGAACCCTTGCTAGCTGAACTCCATGTGGCAGGAAGAGGGAACGGCAGATGGAAGTTTCTGATCCGGTTACATGATGGAAAAGCAGTGTTTTAAGCAACTGCTTTAAAAGCTCAAACCAAGATAAAACATCCCAGGCGGAAAATATTGTTCAATCTTATTGGCAATAGTATGCAGGTCCTAACGAGTCACAGGGTTAAGTTACTTTAGTTACTGTTAAACTAAAGGGTTATGTAGTCATGATTTATGTTTGCTTAAAATTCCCAGGAAAAACACTAGCAACATATTTCTGTGCTTACATTTGACTTATGCTGTGTCGCTGTTATTGCACTATAATGATGCTGGTGCTGGCACCTTGTTTCAATAGATTCACACTTTGAATTAGGTAGTCTGTCATCAGTGACAGGAACTCATTGGATAAAGGAGGATGGAAAATGACCTTCATTTACTTACACTTATTATAAATTATAAATGCTGCTTCCTGCAAGCATCCGTGGAATGTTAATTTTTTTCTGTATCATCAGAAATATCATTACTGCACATTTTCTTCAAGTATCTTAGAATTTTACATTTATGCATTTTATTTTTATGCCTTATTGTAAAGCAGTTTCTATCACTAAAAATGAATTCTGATATGCCACAATGAGCACTATAACTACCAAAATGTCCAAAAAAAAAAATAATCATGTATTATGGCACTTCTATTAAGTTATTTTCTTAATTGACAAAATCTATACAACTTTTTCAGCCAAATCCTGTGATAGGCTCACCTCCAAGAAGCTGTCTCTGCAGCATATGAAGTCAGTTCTTTTCATGATAGCATCTGCAGTGAGAACCAGCTCATTTTGACTGAGTGCAGGCTCATCTGGACACGCGTAGACCGCCTGGGAGGAAAAGAAAGGATCAGAAGCTCAGTAGTTAAAGGCTCATGATGGCTGATATTAACAGCAGCTGAAAATACTTCAAAGTGAACAAGAAGAAAATTTACTATATACATTTTGTCCCAGTGCTTTTAACACGTAAATCAAACATCTATTCTTTAGTAGTTATTGGCAGCTACCAATCATATTATTAACTTTGTGCTACATTTACAATCACAACTCAGTTAAAATTAAAATCAGAATTATTATAAATGTTACTGATAAAATCTTAGTTTATGTTGTTGCCTGCTGGTTATTCTAGCTATAAAGACCTAGTGTAAGAGAGAGAGATGTTCTAATGCTGTAAGCTTATGACATCTATTTGCACCTCAGATTGTGATTACAGGAAGCTTATGACCTCAATGAAGTGCAGCAGATTGTGTAAACATGAGACATGACCTGAAGGTGAAAAGAGCAATTAATTATTAACCCTGAAAGTCAATTCTGAACTGAGTACATTTCTCCGCCAGCTAGACTGCCTTCCTACAGAGGACACTAATTTGAACTTTTATACAATTTTATACAAATGCAGCAGCATTTGTGACTATTCAGCTATTTGTTTTTCACACGAGTTTCTTTAATAAAGAGCTGCCTGCTCCACAACAGATGAAAGAACAGGTGAAAGGAAACAAACTAAAAAACTGACATTTCTTTTTCAAAAGCACCAACATTCAAACAGCTTCAGTAGTGCTGAACATGAAATGAGGCTTTCTCAGTGAAAGCTCAGCTGTTTTGTGCTTTCTTCCTTTGTTATTTTTGGGTCTATACAACAGACTGTATATAAAAGATGGATGTAGCCACTGTACCGTCACACACTTGTTAGTGGGCCCATTTTGAAACGGAAATGAAACCAGAGAGCGCTAAAAGCAATGCTTTTGTAAACAATACAAGGTGACAAAAATAAATCATATCACTGTTTTATATAAAGGCATGAAATCATCAACACACATCAGGTGCCATCTAGAGCCAGGACAGCCCTTCCTTTTTCACCCTGCATTCAACGTTTTAGCTTAACCACCAGCGAGGAAGATTGATAAACAAGATAAACAAGGATAAATGAGATTTCCCTTCCTTGTTTATCCAGGGTAAATTACTTCTCAGGCCTTTCATTTTATTATTCATGGAAATAAACTCATTTTTTTTTAAAGGGACATAGGGAGCTCTTTTCAAAGACAGACTATATATTTATAAATATTCACTGATTGTGAAAGATGAGATATGGGCATAGAAGACCAAACAATACAAAAATGCAAGTTAAATATTAAAGTAAAATGTGACTGCAACAGAGGTTCTCTGAAAGCTGAAGAAACTTCTCTTTTGGTTTACACACAGCTAAAACTTATTAAGACTAGAAACTTCAGCCCTCAAGCAGTCAAGTTCTGATGTGACTCACCCGAATGTTGTCCAGGACTCTCTTAAATTCCAACGGCTCATCCTTCCCTTCCATTGCAGCGGGGTCCAGACCATCACCGCCATAAATGAACTGGATGATGTCTCCTGTGGAGCTGCGTACTGTGAGGTCATACTGAGAGCACAAATCCTCCAGGGACTTCACCAGACGCCTCTGTCCAAATAAAGAGAAAAAAACCCCACAATGTTATAGTGACACATGCAGACACATTGCATCAACACTGCACTGTCCTGGTAACTGATTATGCAATCCTGATAAACCCGAATAAAGTCTTCCAGATTTGGACGGATCAGCTAATCAATTTTTTTTTAAATAATTTGTCATTTTAATTTAATATGATTAGCAGTTTAAGGAGTTCAGGAGGAACCTCAGAGAATGAGTGATGACCACTGAAATTTTTTTCCCACGTTCCAATGGATTAATATATAAAACACTGACGACCCATTACAGCAGTCAGAGCCAACCTCAGTGTCAGCTTGTGTTACACAAAAAACCTTCAAACAAAACATTTAATACCTTAAAAATAGTACACACAACAATTTACACTATAGTCCAGTAAAGAACTTAAAATAAATCTTAAAAAATACTGCACATGGTTTTATTCAGCCATTCGATGCCAGCAGTAGTTGTCAGAAGTGAACTGTGTCAAAGAAAAAGCCATAAAAGCCATTACCTGCATGTACCCAGTCTCTGCAGTTTTCACTGCAGTGTCCACCAGACCCTCTCGACCAGCCATGGTGTGGAAGAAGAACTCTGTGGGCGTCAAACCAGAATAGAAGCTGTCGGCCACAAAGCCTTTAGCAGCAGGCAGCTGTAGAGAAAATATCATGGAGCTATTAAGCAAGCTTTTGAGTACTCCACAAACTGTTACCCAATATCAGTGTTATTTCCCCAGAAAAAAGAGATTAATCATGAGGAGACTAGAAGTCGTTGATGCTTTGTGAGCACTAGATAATGGGTTAGCGTAACGAAGCGGTATTAACAAATAAAGCACATCAGAGAGTTGGATGAGACATGTCGGGCCTATGAGCAAACACCAAAGTCGATGATAATTCAATCGAAGGCCTGTAGCATGTCATTACCAGTTACAAGAACAAGGCACCAACAATTAACTAACTAATATATCCCAGCAAACAAATTCAGCCTACAATATATGCAGCACTTTGAAAAATATACAGCAACACAATTCAAATAATACAGATCTTACTTTTGAGTGTTTTTCAAAGTGAGGAAGGGAGCGATTCTCAAAACCATCAGGTACTCGAGAGCCGCTTATGGCCTGCTGGCCCACACAGGCGATCATCTGAGATATATTAATGAAGGATCCTGCATTATACAGAGGAGTCAGATGAAGAG